>CABHPH010152069.1:0-12158 GCA_902168325.1 Peromyscus nudipes | reverse complement strand
AGAATAGGTGAAAGAATTAAAGGAACACAATGAACAATGTGTTTAGTCATTATGACACCTTTTCCCCAATGATACATACCTGTAATTTTAATTAAATTTCCAAGGTCCAAGTTCATGCAGCCCTCATTTTTGTTCTTGAAAATACTTGGAATTAATTAGAATAATGTGGCAATTTAAACAGCTTTGAACTCTCGAGCTAAAGCTGGGATGTTGGAATAAGGTATTAATACATAGATAAGTAACGCATCTCTGAACATCTAGGGTATAAACCGGGAATTGAACACTGGATAAGGGCTAGAGAAGAAATAAATCGGCCATTTCTGGGAAGAATTTACTCCTAGTTTACTGTTTATTTGATTTTCAGTAGTTTGGCTGTTTGTGTTTTGTTTGTCGGTCTGTTTGTTTGCTTTGGTGGTACTAGGAATTGAACTAAGGGCGTTATATGTGCTAAGCCAGCACCCTACCCATGAGCTACATACCCAGCCCCTTTTCCTTTTTCGTTTGAGATGAAGTCTTACTCAGGCTGGACTTTCACTCCTTCCGTAGCCTTAGCAAACTTTGAATTGTGATTGCCTTGTATCAGCCTCCCTGTGTCAGGATGACAGGGCTGCGTCATCAAGTCCCACTCCAGATGTGAATGTTTAGCAACACAGCCCTCTCATTTACCTGGTAATGAACTAGGACCACTGTACTCCAGTCTAAGGCAAGAGCCACCTCGACAAGACTAATGGTCTCCCAGGTACATTCCGGCTGTCGCTTGCTGTCAATCTTCCTTTTCTGTTGCCTCTACTCAAGGATAAAAGAGAGACCCTCTCTTCAACAAAGATGACCTTCTGTCTTCCACATTTTCTCACATTTCTGCTGCCTGTATGGTAACCCTGGTTATGCAGCAATCCATTTAAGGATAAGACTTCTTAGGCATGCTGAGTGAAAGAAATAGGTGAGCGTGTGCATACAGCTGAGTGCTGAGCCCCGGGAACACAGTCAGCTATAAGATGGCCAGTGGCTGGTAGAAAGAAAGGAATTCTGTATACTCATCTCTGCCTGAGATAACTGGTGAACTATTAGAGTCAGAGAAACAAATTTCGGGAGCTTCCGCAACTTCTGATTTTCAGGGATATCCTGATTTTTCTGAATGACACATCTTCTGGGCCATGTTAGCCATCACAGGCAATTGCTAAGTCACACCTTTGACATGCTCCTCTCCCTTCCTTTGATAGCTGTTATTTAAACTTGACTTTCCATGAGGACACTTCCATTCCTCATGCACACACACTGGTCTCCTGTTTCTAGCAGATTTTCCATCAACTTCTCTCCATTCAGAGGGATTCTGCATACTGGTTCCACCAACAAGATTGAAGGGAGACCCCTTACTGACAATTTAAGATAAAAATTTACCAAAAAAAAAACCTACCCCATACTACTCACCTTAAATTACATCATTACTAGCAAGTACATTCTTTTCCCTGTAAATCTTTTGGCTTTTATTTATACTTATTTATTAACTTGTTTGTTTATTCATTAATGTTGATGTTGAACTTAACTGTGTGTTGTACATGAACTAATGGAATGCAAACACAGTCTACCACCTTTTAGAAATATTGGGAAGCATTTGAAAGATTCTGTCAATTATTTTTATTAGTTTTTCTTGCTGTGAACAGGGTACAATTCACACAGAGATTTTTGTCACTATTCTACCCAGGAATTAAAAAGACATATGGAGCAGAGCCAAGTAGAAGCAAGCAGAGACTGAACGTCTGCAGCCATCACTGTGTTGTGTTGTCTGGTGCTACTAAGAGTCTAGTTTGTTTGTGAAAGCGGCAAAGCTGATAGAATACCACTCAGTCATGAAGGCTAGAGTAGATTTTGTGAATGAGAGGTAAACCTCATTGGGTCAACCTCTCAGGGTATCAGTTGTTACAACTCTATTTACTGAGATATAATAGTCCTTTCCCTTCTTTCAAAACCCTAGGACACTCAGGAGTCCCTGAAATGGGACTGTGATGATGTAGAGGAGGAAGAGTTTGCATCCAGGTTGAGACTGACAGGAACTAGCCTGAAACCTCTGCAAAGAGCCAGGACAATGGTGAACACCCACCATCTGCATTTTCAACAACTTGGCACCTCGCAAGTGCAGTATTTTTCATGTATACTCCCCACAACCACAGGGATAAGCCTGGCTTCTTCTTTCTTCTTTATCCTAATCGTACCCCCAGCAGATTAGCGCCTTAGCAGCATAGTTTATAAGGAGTAAGGTCCTTTTAAAAACTACCCTTATCCCTGCAACCTGAAGATGCTCTTGCACATGACCTCTGTGTTCTCTGAGAACCATCTTTAATTCTTTAGTTCTTACTCAAAGCCCTTGAACTATTGCTTCTCTGTGAGTTAAGCAGAGGTCAACCTTTCTACCTGCTTTATGCTGGCCCCTGCTCTTAATTATACTGGGAGGGTTTATCCTAGCTTAGATTAGCTTTTATTTATTTGGAGGGGGATATTTATTCTTTTTTTTAACTCTTTTTTTCTTTTCTTACTCTTCTTTTTAATCTTTCTCCTTTTTATTCCCCCAATTACTAGTAACCTTTGCTATTCAACCACCAAAAGGCAGTTTTCCACAAATCCCTTGTGTTTTGGAACATCTTGAAAGCATAGAACTTGAGAGCTTTTTGCTCTCTAGTTTTCCTTTCAAGAATACTTGTTGTAGTCAACAGCCTTGGAAAACGGAAGCATTGCCTGCCTCTAGAGCAAAGGATGAGTTTCTTATTGTCCAATAGAACAGTGATGATGTCTTCCTCTGGGGCAAAGATTGGTCAAGTTTGTTTTTAGCCTACTATAGAAAGCTGAGGTTTCCTAAGTTCAGTGTTCTAAAGGTGGGAAAAAAAACCCAATGTGTCCACCCCACAGCATTTCTCTATGCCTACCCACTTCATTCTAGAAATCTTAGAAGACACAGAGAGCTGTCATGGACATGAATCTTGTGCTACCTGCTGTTCTGTGGGTAATAACTCTTTGTCTCTCTGACAGAGTCTTAGGTTTCTGCCAGCCTCTATAAAATAAACCCTTGCATTTTTAACAACCACATGACATATTTTTATCTCCTGTAAGTTATAATTAGTCATAAACTGATATCTATAAGTACACATGTTTATATTTATCATATATCTTTTTAAAACATGGTTGTAAACCAATATATCATTGGGACACACCATCACTATAAATTCCTTGCCCAATAAAAAGCTGTTGAATGACTGAATGGGTTTAAAATTGTAAAAAGGATTATATACTATCTGCTATAAAATGTTCAATAGTTTTATACTTGTAGTTGCTGCCAATATACTCAGTAGATGAGTTGACTTCAGGTGTCCAAACCAGCAACCTATATCTCATCACTACCTCCCAGAATTGAATGTACTGGTTTGACAAAAACAGACAAAAACATCTCATTCCTGTCTGCCCAAAGGTAGAGAGCAGGACTTTCACTCTGTAGTCATCTTGGACACACTCTCATGTACAGCTCCATTAACACTGAATCTTAGATAGCTTGTTGAACAGTGTGTGTGTGTGTGTGTGTGTGTGTGTGTGTGTACATACACGCCTTCCTATTTTCAAGGAAGAACTAGGCCTTTAAACTTTAACCATACAAATATGAAAAATTAATAAAAAAATACTAAAAGAAAGCTAGGTGTGGTGGTGCATGCCTTTAATCCCACACTCTGGAGGCAGCAGCATGATGATCTCTGTGAGTTTGTGGCCAGCCTGGTCTACAGAGTGAATTCCAGACCAGCCAAGGCTGTGTAATGAGACCCTGTCTCAAAAATCAAAAAAAAAAAAAAAACCCAAACATTAGATGATGTAGTTCAATTAAAAATTAAAGAATCACTGATAGGACTGAAGTGTGAGGATGTAAAACATCAATATTAATATTCTTACCTGGCTTAGGAGTCTTATACACCTTCATTTTATTCTTTCTGGATTCTTAGTCCTTGTTTTTGCCATACTAATGGAGCAATCCTTTTTGTCTCTCTTCTGATACCATACTTTAGTTTTTCCTACCAGCCTTTTGCTGCCCCTTGGCTTGGCTTAATCACTCCTAGAATGCCATTCTAGGCATTTTATTTTTGTGTTGTTTTTCTTAGTGCTGGCCTTACAAGGTTTATACCTATTTGACTCCAGTACAGTCTAGGCCAGTGGTTCTCAGCCTTCCTAATGCTGTGACCCTTTAATACAGTTCCTCACGTGGTGACCCCCAACCACAAAATTATCTTCATTGCTACTTCATAATTGTAATTTTGCTACTGTTATGGATTGTAATGTAAATAGGTTTGGAGACAGAGGTTTGCCAAAGGGGTTGTGACCCACAGGCTGAGAATCACTGGTCTAGAAAATGGCACCTGTGTTTCTAAATAGCCTTTCCTGTGGCTTTGATGTGAAACATGGTTGTGAAGTCCAGTTCTAAGGCTTTCTACTATTCTACCAATTCTGAATTTAAATGCATTATGCAAATTTATAAATATATTCTATTGGTAGTATTTGCCCTATTAGCTTCTCTCCATGTTAACCTAAATTCTCCCCTACTGCTACTTCTAAGAGAATAGATGAAATCTGGCTAAGACCATATTAACATCATAGTTTCAAAGCTAGAGCTGGAATCCAGGTACTTGGGGTCTCTATGGGTGGGTTTTAGATAGGCTGGCTAACCAGGTATGGACAACTATAGTTATCCTTTAGTAAAACTTGTATCCATGCTAGACCCAGTAGAGAAGAAAAGGGAGGGGAAAAGAGAATAGCACACATGGATAATGGGGAAAAGGTTGGGAGTTGCCAAGGTAGCCTCAAGCCCCCTATGGAAACTAAGCTCTGCCTTGCCTAGCAGTGGAAGAAGAACACTTTTCTCAGTGAGTCTCAGCAGAGGCAGTGGGTGGTTTTAGATGAGCTATATACCCTTGTTCCAGGGTCATAGCTGTAGCATTGGGCCCCCTTATTTATTCAGGCAGCAGCACATCCCTGCTGAGTGTGACAAGGCATCCAGGGATTGTGATGCTTAAGCACAAGAAACCAACTGCTTTCTAAAAATAGGTAATCACAAATCAACCACGTTCAACACATCAAACATTTTACGTGCAAACCAGAGCATTTGAATTATAGTCCTTTTACAATAGCTGAATTTACATTTCAGTTGCTTTTGGGAGATAGCTATAAAACCAGAGAAAGGAGCATTACACAATGGTGTTTGTTGGCCTTCAGAGTGTCAGCTAGAGGGTCCCTTCCATCTTAAGTTGCTGGTCGAGAGCTGTGTGGACTGAGTGCATTTCAGGGATCTCCACCTTCAAGTTACTGTAACTTGAGATCTGTGTTGGGGGTGGTGGCATGTATGATCAAGTGGTTAGCTGGTTTGGCTAATTAATTTGTAAAACATGTATTGAAAGTCTATTATGTACTAGTTACTATATAAAATGATAGGGATATGGGGATAAATAGTAAGAAAAAAACCCCACCATTTCTGCAAATTTCTGATAGAGAAGAGGAGTCCTGAAGTGACAATTTCAAAACACGATGATAAATATTGTAGCCATCACTGAGGAAGTGTATTTATTTATAGAATATCTATACAGGCAAGGAGTGACTGAAGTGACTAAAGAGAAAAGAGATGATATATCAGCTCATTTTCGAAAGATCTAGTAAGAATTTGTCAGCTGTGAAATATTACAGAGTTTATCATGGAGCAGAAGTTATACAGGCTAGAAATATAAGTCTGTGTGTTACCAGTGATGCATACAATTCAGAATATATATTAGAAGGAGGGTATTGGTGTGTGTGTGTGTGTGTGTGTGTGTGTGTGTGTGTGTGTGTGTGTGTGTGGTGTGTGTATGTGGTAGAAACTTTTCAAACACTAGGGAGTGGCTGTGGTCAAGGAACTTTGGAAACTTTGGTATAATTGCAAAGACGGTAACCAGTTAAGATGTGATGTTATGTTCTACTATACTCATAGATTGGTGCCTTGTCCAGTCAACATTAGAGAGGCTTCCTCTGGCAGCAGATGGGGGCAGTTGCAGAGACCCACAGCAGGACATTATGCTGGGAGAGTTTAAATTGGAGGCCTCTATTGGGTACCTCTCCTCAGAGATGGGGAATCCTGCAGAAGAGGAGGAGGAAATACTGTTGGAGTCAGGGGGAATGGAGGATACCAGAAGAACATGGGCTACCATAACAGCTAAGCAGGGCTCATAGGGGCTCATAGAGACTGAAGTGGCAAGCATGGGGCCTGCATGGGTCTGCACCAGGTCCTCTGCATATATGCTATGACTGTTAGCTTGGTGTTTTCATGGGACTCCTCACAGTGGGAGCAGGTGTATCCCCGACTCTTGCCTGCTCTTAGGATCAGGTACTTGAGTGGAGTTGTCATGTATTAAAATAGAATTAGAAATGAGTTCATTTGAATAAGATGAATTTTAAAAGCTGGTGGAACATCTGGGAAAGATGGGTAACTAATAACTACTTTTCCTTGCCTTCTTTTGTATGTATATATGTAATTTCATGGATATGCAGTTACATTTATGTTGAGGGGGGTATATGTGCATGTGTACATGTACATGTGGAGGTCAAAGGTCCACCTTAGGTGCTACACCTTAGGACCAGTTCATCTTGGTTTTTTTTTTTTTTTTTGTCACAGAGTCTCTCATTGGGACCTGGGGCTCCAGAGTGGGCTTGCTTGGCTATCCAGGGTGCACAGAGATTCTTCTGTTTCTGCTCCCCCAGTTCTGGGATTATAATTGTTCCACCATGCCCAGCTTTTTACCTAGGTGCTAGGGTCCTCTTGATTATATAGAAGTTACTTTATTAACTGAGATCTCTCTCCAGTTATGTCTCTCCTCTTCTTCTTCCTTCTTTTGCTTCATTGTGCTGGGAGTTGAATCCAGGACACTGTGCAGACTAAGCCATTCTTCTACCAGTCAGCTGTATGGCAACCTACCTAGTGATAGTTCCACTCTTCAGTCAAACCTCAAAAAGGGACACAGACTAAAGAAATAAATTTGGGACTTATGGCTAGCGATGGAGTAGTAGATCACAGCTTTCAGGCAATAAGTTGGTACAACAGTCTATATTGGCGCTTCTTAAGCCTTAGAGTATACACAGATTTTCATGATTTGAATTTTAAATGTTCCCCCACAGAGTGCTTGAACACTTGGGTACTACACGATAGCCCTGATTTGGGAGGTTATCAAACCTTTGGTATCTGTGATCTGCCTGGATACACAACTCTGGTGACAGGCTCTGACCATTACATCACATGACATTTATGTGAGCTTCTGGTGCCCGTCCAAGCTTTCTGCTTCCTGACGCAGCAAAATATGAACAAAATATGCAAAAATCTCTTACCACCAAGTACTGTGCCTCTGCAACAGTCATGCTTTCTCCACTGTGAAATATAGACCAAAACTGTGAGCTGAAACAAATCTCTCTCCTTGTAAGTAGCCTCTGTCATGTATTCTGTCCAAGCAACAAGAAAACTAACACACAAAGCACCTGGAGAACCTGTTAAAAAATAAATTTTGATTCACTAGATCTGCTGTTATTCATCATTTTTAGCATGATTCCAAGCTATCTTGCCTAACAAGTCCCTATAAAACATTAATGGGCAATTGGTGTGGTAGTTTGAATAATGTTTGAATACTTGGTCCCCAGTTGGTGGAACTGTTTGGGAAGGATTAGGAAGTGTGGCCTTGTTGGAGGAGGTGTGTCACTGGGGGTGAGCTTTGAGGTTTCAAAACACCACATCATTCCTAGTTCACTCTCTATCTCAGTGCCTTGTGCTTGTAGATCAGTATGTGAAGCTCTTACCTATGGCTCCAACACCATGCCTGCCCGCCCGCCTGCCACCCTGGTCCCTACTCTGATGCTGGAACTGTTACCCTCTGGAATAATGAGCCTCAAATAAAACGGTTTTTTTAAAAAAAACTTTTTTTGGTTGTGCTGTTGCATCACAGCAATAGAAACGTAACTAAGACACATAGGTAGATGAAAGACGCTCACAGAGTAGTAGTCAGAGAGGTCAAAAGGGCACAGTGGCTAAAGGGGGAGGGGGAGAAAGAAATATTATCTTGGCATCAAAGGAAGAAAGTTTCATAAAGAAGGAAATGTTCAAAAAGGTCAGAGGATGCTAGCGAGAAGAGTAGGAACTGACTGGTAAATGTCATCTGAGATTGGCAATTGGAAGGTAATATTGAACTTTGGCATGACAGTTTGTGCCATGAAGAGGACAGACACAAATTATAGGGGGAGATAAGTAAATGGCAGGTTAAGAGATAGTGATAGTTTGGACTACTTTTTGTAAACAAAACAAAGCAAAACTTGTCTGTCCTGGAAAAAAGACAGATCCAGTGATAAGAAAGATAAAAAGTTGACAAAGTGGTACTATTTTTTAAAGGTAGAAAAAACATGAAGTTTGTGGAAGGTAGACTAATTCCCAAAGGGACTTAGCAGGTATAATTAAATTGAGATTTGAGATGGAGATGTTGCCCTGCATTACCTAGATGTGCAGTGTAGTCACAGAAGTTTTTAAAAGAAAGCAATGGGGACCGGGTCAGAGAAGAAGATGTGACAATAGAGATTGAAGTAAGTGTTGCTATTGCTCATTAGGGTGACAAGAGGGTTGAGAGTCAAAGTATGTAGGTGTACTCTAAGATCTGGAAAAGGCCAGGGAGAAATTTTTGTCTTGAAGGAACACAGCACCACAGATACCATGGCTCTGATCCAGTGAGACCTCTGACATCCTGCAGAACTGTAAGATAATAAAGTTGTTGTTGCAGAATATTAGTTTACACTGTGTGAAGATGTGTCACTGTGATTGGTTTAATAAAGAACTGAATGGCCAATAGCTAGGCAGGAGGGAATAGGCAGGACTTCTGGAGAGAGAGGGGAACTCGGGATGACTCTGGGTGCGAGAGAGATGCCAGCGAGACACTGAGGACAGGTAATCAAGTCACATGGCAGAACATAGATTCATAGAAACAGGTTAATTGAAGTTATAAGAGCTAGTTGGAAATAAACCTAAGCTAAAAGCCAACCTTCCATAATTAATAATAAGTCTCCATGTCATTATTTGGGGGTTGGTGGTCCAAGAAAGTCCGACAAGAAAGTCCAACTACAAGTTGTATTGTTTTCAGCAAATAAATGTTTGTTCATCTGCTGCAGCTAGAGTAGACAACAAAAACAAAACCATCTTTGAGTATGGCAAGAGACAGAATTGCAGGAAAGGAGGAAGTGGCATCTTCTCCTTACTCACAATAAGACTATGGCTCACACCCCTGCCAATAAAAACTAGCAAGAGAAAAGCATAACGAATTTATTTAACCAAAGGTGCATGGTGCACTCAGGCTTTCCAAAGTGAAGACCCAAAGTTCCAGAGCAAACTATTTCGGTGGACACAGAAATGTGATTGAAAGGCAAAAGGTCATGAGCTACTAACAATAAACTGTGGGAAAGCCAGCCAAGTCTGTAGAGACTCCTACTGAACCTATAGGTCTAGGGCAGAATCCCTCTGGAAAAGGGCTTTACGGACTGCCCCCCTCCCAGAAGAGGTAGTTTGTGACAGGATCATGCTTCAGCAAAGAAGTCTTTGAGAGTGACTGTCAAGGTGCCATTTTGGGGGGTTGTGTGTTCTGCACTTGACAGAGCCAAATGTGGATATAAAGATGTCTCTCAGTCAGGAAAAGGGGTATCACAGTTCTGGAGATACAAGAAGTTTTCTCAATGCCTTCAGCTTGGGTGCGGAGGCTATAGAGAAGATAACTGCACTAGACTCTTCATGTCCACTTCTGTCTGTGACATGGGAGTCATGTACAGCTTACATGAAGAGAAAATGGAATAGCCTGTAGCAAAGCATTGGTTCTCTTGTGCATTTTAAATGCTTTCAAGAAGAATGCTTTGCTTTTATGGGAAGTGTGGTAGAGACTTCTTTGTAACTAAATCATCCCTAAACAATTTCCATATTAAACTGAGCTCTGCTGGATACTGATAGATTGGGGGTCAGGGACCTTGACCTTGAGATTTTTGGAAGGTTCCAAGGTCTCCTCTGAGCTATTATTAAACTGAAATAAAAATTGAGAGAGAATCTGGTCCCTTAGCTGCCTTTTATCTTATTCCTCTCTACCTAAATTCTCTCCTCTCCTCATCAGGTGCACGTTAATCAGGAGACCTCTTCTTTTCTTGCAGCTCCCTAAGGCCCTGTCTCACCTATAAGAGAGAACCTGGCTCCAGGATGCAGGAGACTGTTCTGGTTTCCATGGAGACCCTGTTTGATGTCAATGGCGGCTCCAGGAGGGAGGGAAACCAGGGTGTTTGCTTTTAAAGGATGGAGAGCCAGGGGAAAGGAGGAGGGATAGGAAAAGGGAGGAAAGGGGATGAGGAGGTTGATCCTGCCTGTGTTCCAGGATTCAAACAGGAGAATAGAAAAGTTCAGCTGGGTTACTTAATCTCCTTACCCTTCCAGCAGTGCAAAACGGAAGCAGCAGCGGGGGGTGGGGTGGAGGGTGGGGGGGGGGGGGGGGGGGGTGGGATGGGGGTGGAGGTGAGGGTGGTAGCTGAAAGCTGTTTATTTCGCATGTGAGAAACACCCTGCAAAGGCCCATTTCTGATATCAAGATGTAGGGGACTGAATTACTAAGGCAGCTGGGAGTCCCTGTCCTTGTGGGTGGCTCCTTCCTAAGCGGCTTGAGAGTTCTTCCTTTTCCCCAAGTCAATTCTTAAAGGCTCCCACTGATGTGAGTCTCTTTTTCCTTCCCCACACCTTCCCCCACAGGGTAACTAAATACAAACCCTGGCAAAATGCTTTCCAAAGCTTTGGGGCTCCGGATTAACTGCTATTTATTTAGCCCAGTCTCTAGTAAGAGAAAAGGGGCAGGATGGGGGAGGTAGTCGAGAAGAATACATGCTAAAATTAAATTGCAGGAGGATTCAGATGACGTCAGCTTGGATAAAGGTCTGACCCAGTGAATGTTAAATGTGGCTGAGTGACTAAATCCTCTGAGAGAATCAGTGGCAGAGACCTCTATGAAAGGACCATGCCTCTTGTTTAAAATATTAAGCATGTGGCTCAGCTGATCTCTGGCTGCAACTCCCAGGGCGCTGGTGGAATCTCAGCTTTCTGCTATAATCACTTGAACATTACTTACTGCCCTAGATAACTGTGGTCACGTGAGGCTTACACCAAAAAAGGAAGTCTGAAGAAAAGAAAGAAAGAAAGCCATCACAAGCTATCAGTGTGTCTGCCAGTCTTAGGGAAGGAAACCAAGTCAGTTAATAAACACTTTCTGAGGTGTGCTGCAGCCTGAATGTGGTAAAGGAGTGAGAGATGTTTTTTTTTTCCTTCAAGGTACCCATACTCTGATGGGGACAGTGACAATTCATAAATGTCCAGAAGAGCTGGATAGCAGTCATTAGTGATATGGGAACTCCAAGGAAGCTAATAATAATAAAAAAAGAATAGCAATTTATATAGGTGCCTTGGAGTTTCTTGAAAGACACGGAAGACAGAAATACAGAGAAAGGGCTATAGAAGGCATAGAATATACTGTTATCACATTTCCTGCTTGATATAAAATGCCTATTGTATATTTTAAAATAGTTTGCCAGGAGACATTTTGAACTGATTTTCATACACCTTTTTCTCTCATTTTTCTAGTTGCATATCAGCCACATGTTGGTTTTAGGGGTTTAAGTTGTAATTATCTTGAAAAAAAAACTTAGAAGATAAAGTTATACAAAAGAACGATTTAAAATGAGAATTCATGCTTGGTTCCCAGCACCCACACTGGGTGGCTCACAAGAGCCTATAACGTTAGCACAAAAATACACACGAATATTTTGAAATACATATAAAATAAAGCATGTGTTCAAGATGAGGAAGAACCATGTGAGTATGGAAGACTTTGTAGACTTCTGGGAACTGAGGCAACACTGAAATAAAAAACCGTTCGTGGTGGTGTAGGAGTCAGGAGGTGAGTCCGGCAGTGCAATGGAAAAATCTTTTCCAATATCTGTCATGTGTGGTCTGAGCTGAATTCATGCCATGCAGTCATCAGCCTTCTCGTTTTTTTTTTTTTGTTACAGAATTAGGGAAAGTTTTGGAATAAGTTAAAGTATGTGGAAGGCAACAGCTAAAT
>CABHPH010152068.1:42500-46395 GCA_902168325.1 Peromyscus nudipes | reverse complement strand
TTTGGAATGAGTGCTTCAGGTTTGGCTTCCATGCATCTTCCTTTCATCAGGCATTGTGGAAGTAAGTCTTCACTAATGTTCTCAGAGGAGATGAACTGAATGAGGCTGAAAATTCAATAAGAAAGGTGTAGGGAAGATAGTTCTTGCCTATTTCCCTTTTCTGAATATCTGAATACCTGTGGTCTCATCTTTCCACCTCTACTCTGTACATAGATCAATGAATAATCAGTACTTTCTGAGCATGTGCTATAATCTAAGTACAGGGTATCTATAACCTTATTTTATCTATGCAACAGTCCTTATGGTCATGACTATTTATGTCTCCTATTTTATAGATGAGGAGACTGAGGTTTGAAGAGATTAAGTAACTTTTCTGTGGAAAGTGATAAATTCCAAACCTGTTTTACAGAACTCTCTAATGTCAAAGCTAGTACTCTCCACATCTGCCTAGGTGGTAGAGGAAGGAGATAAAGTCCCTATCTGAGGGATGTGCCTGTGAGACATGCCCAAGGTAATTCAAAGTTAGAGAAGTGGGGGGAGTATACAACAATCTTAACCTCTAAATAGTCATGAAGACTAGCATGAGTCATCATTGATGTGACAATTCATATTTTTGTAATAGAATCTAATATGCATCAACATGTAATCCACAGAAAATCTATTCATCTTACAGTTGCTAGAACTGAGAATCAAAAAGCTGAAACACAGAACTCCCCAAGCCACAGGTTGATTGGATTCAAAGTCAGATTTCTCCACTTTCCAAGTAAGGGTTATTCTGAGGAATATGCTTTAGAGCAGATCACAGATGCCCATAATGAGACAGGAAGACAACCAGCCAGAAGGATTGTGTGCATGGGGATAGAGCAGTGGGAGAGGAGAATGACTGAAAACAAAGTGTAATGAAACATATGTATAAAAACATCATAGTGATATCCATTAGTGTATATACTAACTGAAAAAAATACAAAGATTAAAGACAAAGACTTGTGGTTTCTCATGATGAACTCAGTGACAGAGCACTTGGTTGGCATGTGCAAGGTCCTGGATTCCATCTCTAGCACCACAGAAAAATCTCTTAGGCTTTAATAGATGTGTTGTTTAGTTATTCTCTTCAGTCAAATATGTAAATTAAAGAATTAGAGGATTTTTTAGTAGGAAATGTTATTACTGATCAAACACATTTGGTGATATGAACTAGCAATAAAGAAAGCATTACAAAGTAAAAGCACCATCAATTCTATTTGGAGAACAGATTAGAATCTTATGTAGTTAGTGTGTCTTATCATCTGTGTATATATAATAAGTCACAACAGTCCCTAATAGCTAGATCAACTCTTAGAGGTTTAAGATATGAACACACCAGGGATGAAAGAGATTAACGGCTCTTGGCCACCGTACAATTGATTTACATGTTTTTCTCATTTTACAAATCTCATGACTCCAAAGGTGAAAAATCCTACTATTTTCATTTCGTGGGAAGAAAGTGTTTTGGGCAGGATATTGGAAGGGAAAGGTATTAAATGTGCCTGTTACCTATATTGTGGTGTTCCTGCATTTCTAACACTTCATGGCAGAGAAGGAATTGGGACCATCTGAAGCCCTGGATGATCTCAGGAATGCTCATTACATCCAGAGGTTTTACTCTGTCATTTCCTGCTGTCAGAGTCTTGTTTTATAAATTTTATTTGGTGGTATCTCCTTTTTATGACATATTTTAGTGTGTCCTGCAAGACAATTCTTAATCCACTTTTTAAACAGTTCCCTTGGGTATGAACTACATTTTCTCTATTTGGAACCAGTGTGGATTCCTGATCTACACCCCCTATGTGTTAAGCTGAATAATTCCAAAGCATATTCTGGCAATGATAAATGCCAATATTTTATGATGACGTCCCAGGAATTTGATTGGAGCTGCCAACCGATATGAATGGTATCTTTACTATTTGGTGAGTTAAGCAAAATACTAAGTACATTTGCTACAAGTATCAGATGCCAAAAAAGAATATTCCCCACTTCTAGTGACACATCTGAAACAACTCCAATATCCATTTGTGGGTGAATAATTAAATTATGGGACAGCCATTCTGTAGAATGACATGCAAGTCCCAGGGAGACAGTAGATCTGAATTTATGGACCTGCACCAGGCTTGCATATTAAGCATTTTATATACATTGTTTCATTTAATTCCCACAATAAAACCATGGAATTCTCACTATTTAGATAAGAGCACTGAGACTTAACCAAAGCTCTGCAAGTTATACATGTTATGGTAGTAGTAAGGTCTGAATTCTGTGGGACGCCAAATCCATTTCCCTTTCCAGTTACACTGTAGTAGCTTATGAATGTCAAAGCTAAATGTGTGTATAGTTGATTCTGTCATGGAGATTTTGTTCAAGATGAACAATGACTCGTATAACCATGGAGAATAGGAAAAGCCTTATGTAATAGTAAAAACAAACACATCTGGATGTCAAAACTGAATTACATATAAATGAGGGCTGTTTCTAGCTCTTCCCATGATTGGAAGAACATTTCAGAGTGTATTTCAAGGCTGGTTTCATGTGCTATATGTCAGGGATTTTTCCGGTTTTCTCAGAGCTATTTCTCTGTTTACAATGTTGAATTCTATGAGTGAAGTAAGAAGTCAACTACAATTGTTTGTAATGTGAAAATCATTTGTATACTTTTTTTTCAAAGGCTTATTCCTTTAATATTTACAGATGGACAAAAGAGAAAGAAATCTTTGAGAAAGAAACTGGATTCCCTAGGGAAGGAAAAGAACAAAGACAAAGGTAAAGGGCCAAATAACTAAAGCCAATGCATCTTGCAGGGGGCATGCTGCTTGGATTGGGTGGAGATTTCAAATTGCATCGGTTTATCTGGTTGGGTTCTATTATGTAAACTACATTTCTGTAATGGAATGTCATTGAGAGCCATTTGGGTCTACTTTTCTGTGTTTGAGTATCCCTATGTTGAACTGATGAGTTCAGCTGATTTGAGCAGTGGGTGACTACAGCCACAGTTGTGGTTCCAATTACTCTGTCCAATCAGCTACGTCTAAAGAGGACCTGGGTTGAGTAGCCATGGCCAGCATGCCTAATACTAACCAGCTGTTTGGCAAATGCAGACAATTAAGCAGGACTAATTAAATGAGAAAGAGTTTGCATTCATCTACTATGACTACAGAAAAGAAACAATCTTCATCTCATGGCTTACTAAAGATAGGCCATCATCAGCAATTTTGTTAGATCACAGAATGCTTGGTTTGGGCACCATATGTTTTCCGTAATTACTGGCTTTCATCATACTGATTTGTGTCCATTTCTATGGCTATTTAGGGAAATGACACTTGAGCCACTCTTTCAGAGACATTTGTTGTCAATTTAAGTTTGTATTTTTCAGTTGTAAAGGTCACCGGGACCCCATTAGCAAGTCTAATTTTTTTATGACTTGTTCTCATTGTGTTATATGAACTGATTGTTGAATGGTGTCATTGAGTGAATGTATGTTCATTTTATGTGCCACAATGAATAAGTGTTGAATGAGGAAAGACATGCGTCTCACTTTGGAGTTCCCATATATAGTAACTGCATTTATGCTTGTAGTGGAAGGCAATGGCTTTTAAAATAAATGCATTACAAATTGCACTGGACAAGCCTTATTCTAACACTGATAGCAGTCTACATACACATAGCTTAAAGTGTGCCTTAAAGTTCATGATATTTGAATAGAAAGAATCCTAAGGAATGGAAATTCACTATTTTGCTTCCCTTACAGTGGGGTTTGTCTTCCTTGGTGCTAGTAGCAATGTAGACTGGAAAATTTTTGTGGCATATGTTGTACTTTGAGGTGTGAGATGTTTAGCGGCAGCCTTGGCCTCTGCTAACTAAGCAT
>CABHPH010152068.1:0-37500 GCA_902168325.1 Peromyscus nudipes | reverse complement strand
GACTGGGCTTGCTTATATGGAAAAATGGCTATGGGAGGATTGAAGAGCCCTCATTTCAGAGCAAGTGCCTGCCATGCATGTGCCTACATTAACAGACCCATGCCACATGATGTATTTAAAGTCCTCTCTGTTGTGACTCTCCCCATCCATGTCTGTACATTCTTTGTGGCTGTCAGTCTTACCATGTCCAAACTTTTTGAAGAATATCTGATTATTTCCTGCTTCTTACACGAAATTCTCCAAGTGCGCAGCCTATGGCCTGGAACTGCTCTTTGCAGTATTAGTCTTACCTCAAAAGAGAAAGGCATAGCCTTTTGATTGCCCTATATTCCATAGTTCACTGATAGAGCAAGCACCTCTGAAAAATCCCCAGATGAACTTAGGACTTTTTACTTCAAAACAACTTGCATCTTTTGATGGGACCAAAGGTATATGCCTTTAAAATACCATTTCTGCTCTTAATGGAGACTTGGCTATTAGCCTAGTTTAAAATGTTACCATGAGTCAAGCAGGAAAACCTTTTAAAGCCTCTTTCCACCTGGTTTAATGTTGGCTTTTTTGTTCAAAGTACAAACAACCTTAGAGTTATTTTCCCTTGATCATTTTGGTTTCATTCACAGGACCTGTAAAAACAAGGGCTCTCCTAGACTCCAAATGCTATGGCTGCTAAGAGATGTAATTTTGAATCTAACAAGAATAATGTGCTTAGTTGAATTATTAATACTTTCAGCATAAATATAATGCTGCTAAAATGTCTATCTCTGAGGAGACATTAATATATATGAACACACATGAATTTACCACAGTGATGCAGAAAGAAATATATGAATATATATATATGAATATATATATATATATATTGCCAAATGAAGCCAAAAAGTTCTATATTCGGTCTCTTCCTCAAATGGTCCCTAGTTAAAAAAAATTAACAAAAATATCCTGGGCTTCCCACAAGCTATATCACGGTCAAGTCCACTTCTGCATGTGGTCATCAGGAAGCCTGAGTATAGGTTATTACTTCCCATACTGCCTCTTTTATTAGGATCCTTAAAGTATATCAATTGAATTTCAACCTTGGATTCATTCATCTTTCTATTATTCAGATGAGAGTCACTCTGTTATAATTATTTACATATCTGACTCTGTACATCCTCACCCCATCTCAGAACCCCTCAGGAGAAAGGACTTGAGATCTTTTATACCCCCTCCATTGTAAAAGTTGACATGGCAAGTAGTAGGTGTTCAATAAATGTTTGTTGAGTGAATGAATATATGTAGTCTCCTCATGCCTTCAAAGACTTCTAACGTTTATAAATTGAAGAGTAATGGTTTAGAAAGATGTGTGATCATGGGCATAAAGTATTATTTATAGTCTGTCCAAATGTCATACTTCTTTACAAAGTTATTTCCTTTAAAACAGACTTGAGCAGATGGGGAAAGATTAGAGATATACATTTCTAAAATGTATATTTGTAGCTACTAGCTTCCTTAATTGTAATTGCAACTTAGGACATTTGTCCAACAAAACAAAGCCATCTCAGTATGCTGATTGATAAATCAATTCTTTGAATCAATAATTTGACTATGCCTGCTTTTCTGGATGTGATGTGAATGAGCATCCTCTCCTGTTTGGACCTTCCCTAAATATAAATATCTTTTTTTTCCTTGCAGAATTTATCCCACAGGCATTTGGAATGCCCTTATCCCAAGTCATTGCCAATGACCGGGCATATAAACTAAAGCAAGACTTGCAGAGGGAGGAGCAAAAGGACGCATCTGATTTTGTGTCTTCCCTCCTCCCATTTGGGAATAAGAAACAGAATAAAGAACTCTCAAGCAGTAACTCATCTCTCAGCTCAACCTCAGAAACACCAAATGAGTCCACATCCCCGAACACTCCAGAACCGGCTCCTCGGGCCAGGAGAAGGGTGAGTTAGCCAGGATCTCCTCTGACTCTGAGAACACTGAAAATAAGTAAGGTTGTCCTTTGAGTCTCTATTAACATGAAAACCAGACACATTGTAGGTATCTCTTCCACTCAGCAATAACCAGTACTGTGCATGTGGCAGCTAACTTTCCCTCTACATTTTCCTCCTGATTAACTTGGTGCCCAGATGTTCTGCACTGCTGTCATTGATGCTTGTCTTTTGTTATCTCCTGCCATCTTGATAGACTTCCTGCTTAATCAGACAAGCCCAACCTTCAACCTATGGGCCACATACATAACAAGATAGCTATGGATATGCCAAAACACAAATCCATAAACTTGTTTAAAACATTGTGAGAATTATTTTGGTCATTTTGTTTTGTAACTCAGTTGTTTAGTTCTTGAGCATGAACTTTATAGATGACATTCTACTGTCACAATGTTACATACACTATGTATATGTATATATATACATATATATACATATATATACATATATATATATATTGCACACATGGGCTGCAGGTTAGACACCCCTATGCTTGAGGCCAAGATCCAGTGTTTCTGTTAATTTTTGTCAATTCCATTCTTAGAATGTACCTGGATCAGTGAATTAGCCATAGCTGTTCAAAATCAATGAGAGATTTAGTTTTTTCTTATCAATGGAGTTTGTCATTCTTTAAATAGAGATGCACAGTCCTATATGCAGTCTCTTTCAAATCCATGCTATAGAAATATGATGCCAGTGATGGAGTGGGCACTACGTTCTAGGCTCTGTGCTCTTTGCATGTCACATTGCAAATCTAGAAAGCTGAGTTTCTCAGACCACCCAGATGGTAATCAGCATAATCACTGCAAAGCATCTTTAAGACTTCCTATGTCCCTGAAAAGTCTTTCCCTTTTCTCTAAACTTTAGGCTGGAAATCTTTGTCAATCCAGCCATTAAAGACTGTCCTAGTTAAAGATACAACCAAACTTCCATTTATAACTCATTTTATTTTTGCTTTCAACATTCAGGACTTCTTCCAAGATATAGCAAGACCTAAAGCCCTGTTATTTTTTATGGTATTGACTATGATTCAAAGTGGAAAAAAATGACAAAACTATGGAATATTTGTATTTCAAGATGAATTTGTTCTTTTAAGCCTGTAATTATCTTGGACTGTTTATAAATCCAAATAACAGTAAAACCAAAACTCTAAATTTGAGCTTTCTGGGAATCTAGGACCTAGGCAGTGGACTTCCTAAATGTCCTTTTCTCTGTCCAGGCCCTACCAGGACTCCAATAGTTGACTTCTCAGCACACACTTCATCCAGGATGGATGGCTGTAACCTCCTGCATGCTGGGGATACAGGCATGTGCCATCATGCCCAGTTTGAATCTTCCTGTGTTTAAAATCCACTGCCTGTGATCTTTTCAAATCTACATATCACTTGCAGGGTGCCATGTCAGTGGATTCCATCACGGATCTGGATGACAACCAGTCTCGACTCCTAGAAGCTTTACAACTCTCCTTGCCTGCTGAGGCTCAGAATAAAAAAGAAAAGGCCAGAGATAAGAAGCTGAGTCTGAATCCTATTTACAGGCAGGTCCCCAGGCTGGTGGACAGCTGCTGCCAGCATCTGGAAAAACATGGTAAGTAGATTTGTCATCAGCCACCAATGATCCAAGTTATCATTCCTCTATGCAGTTTCAATTCTGCATTTCTTTGAGCAAGGGCTGGACCAAACTTCCTTTGGTGAATAAAGTGCACCAATATAAGTGTTGACTCAAGAAGCTACTGGGATCAACAAGGCTAAATAGGGGTGATGCTATCTGGAGTCCTCAGATCACAAGAGTATTCCCAAGGGGCTCTGACCAAGCATTTTAGGGAAGGATCACTTGTGTTGGAATATACCCCCTTCAAATAGAGCCAAGTTCCTTGGATGTGTTTATACATTACGGTTCCTTACAACATTTCCTTTGACAAAGGTTTGCTTTTTGGGAAATATCTACTCTGAATGTCTCCAGCTATCCCTTTGCAGCTCAATTCCTATTAACATGATGACTTTAATGTGATGGATAGTTCTTTTCTGAAATTTAGATATTTGTCTCATAAAATGCCATATCTATCACATATGTTTATTTGCTATAGATTTATCACACACTTTATGGATTTGGGAAAACTTCCTTAATTGCTTATTCACTCTAAAGATAATATGTTCACTATACTTCTTTGTTTTGTTTTGTTTTTTGAGACAGGGTTTCTCTGTGTAGCCCTAGCTGTCCTGGAGCTCGCTCTGTAGAACAGGCTGGCCTTGAACTCAGAGATAGTCTGCCTCTGCCTCCTGAGTTATGGGATTTCATTACAATTTTTTAAAGCAAAAACAACAAGAAACTGTTGGTTGAGCAGTAATGTGTTCAGGCATCTATGGCATGTACCATTGCATAGATGGCTTTTTATCAATGATAATTCTCAATTGTCCATTCTGAGTAATAAAAGAAATCCAGTATCTACTTCTCTTTCCCCACTCCTGCTTATGCCTGTTTCTGTAGCAGGAGGAATTCCCTTGTAGGCATGCAGTCATACATTTGCTTCTGGTCATAATCTTATACTATAGAAGATGGAAGGAGAGGGGATTTTCATTGCAATTTTAATGTCATCTCGGTTCTGGATCCATATGATCGGAATGAAGAAGACATAACTCCTCCTTTAATCAAACTTGTACCATAGGGGGTTCTAAGGTACATGAGCTGGCAATTACAAATTGGTGTGATGAAATTCACACTTAAGACAGAATTACATAATTACTGCTCAACCATGTTGTTAGTATTTATCATAGCAAATACAGATGACTCACAGCAACAAACATATATAGTCTGTCTCCCTGCTATTGCTATAAAAGTATAACTTTAAAATTCCCCATACTTAGATAAAAATATCTTTCAGTGTGTTAATTTCCTTATATACAGGTTTTAAATAATATATTATTCTTAATTATACATTTATTTCTAGGTTGCTTAACCATTGATTATCATGTAACAATTGTCAGCAAGATATTGTGAACAGGTGTATGGTATAGTGTATATTTTATATTAATTTGAGTGAGATTTTTATTCTAATCTTAATTTCCACACACAGATTATATCAATGAATAATGTAAAGGACTCTTTGATTATGCAGCCTTTACTTACATTGATATTGTAAAATGCCTATTTAATTATAAACAAAAATTATATCAATTGAAAATGGTTAAAAAACTATCTTAAAATATGTAGATTTTACTCAGGTGTATGTATGTCATTTATATTTCATAACACACTGCTCTTATTATATTTAATTTTATCTTTAAATTGCATACTTATTTGTGTTTAAATGATTAGAATAAATGTTTTATTTACAATTTGTGATTAAAAATTGCTTCACTGTTTCTTCATTAAAAATAACAACTTAGCATGCAAAAAAAAAAGAAGAAAAGAAACTGTTGGTCCTATCAGTATAGCCATTCTATCCCAGCTACTTAGAAGGCTGGGCAGGATTTTTCAAGTTCAAGGTCTTCCTGTGTTACAGAGTAAGTTCAAGGCTAACCTGGGTAACATTAGAGACCCTGTCTCAAAATGAAAACTAAAATGAGAGTCAGGGATGCATTTTAGTGGTGCGGCACTTGCTTAGACTGCATAATGCCCTAGGTTAAATAGTCAGTCCTACAAGAAAGAAAAAAAAAACAGGAGAGGAAGTAAGGATAAAATAAACTGTGAACATTGTCATTTATTTTCTAATACAAAAACAGAATTTTGTGGAAAAAATACTAAGTATGCATTAAAATTGCTTAATTAATTCAGTATGTATAAAAATCATTGGATAATGGAATGACTTGATAAATAAATGTATTTAAATCTCAGGTTTTGTTTTCAATAACGAATATTTACTGCATACTTTGGACCTAAAGGCAAGACTTAAGCTGATCAACTCTCCAAGGTCCTGATGTATTCAAGTGTCCATAGCATATCTGTCATAGCTATGATTCCAGAATAATAGGATATACATTCAAATTCAAATAGATATTGAATATTCTAAACCAGTGCTTCTCAACCTTCCTAATGCTGTGGCACTTAAATACAGTTCTTCATGTTGTGGTGATCCCCGCCCCCAACTATAAAATTATTTTCGTTGCTATATCATAACTTTATTTTGCTACTGTTATGAATTGTAATATAAATATCTGATTTGCATGATATCACATTTGTGACCCCCAAACTTCCAAACTTAAAAAAATAAAGTGTCTTAGATGTTGTTTTTTTGCCTTGCTTTACTTTGAGACAGGGTCACATTATGTGAGACAAGCAATAGCAAGAGCATTTCTTCCCTAACACTTGGTTTGCCTGTTTTTTGAAATGGGTAGTAGAGGACATGTATCACTTTAGTCTTTTAAGTATTTATCAGAGACCCTTTTTCTACCCTCTCCAAAATTGTTCTTGAAAATTTTTATTGGCTTCATCAATATTCATGTGCCAAGCCCTTCCTCTCTTATATATCATTTCAAATGCCTTCTCTATTCTTAAGTCAAAATTCCTTAAGCACCTCAAATTTCCAGAAGCTACAAAAGTCAGACAAAAGGCTAGCAGAGAGTCAAAGGATGCTTCGGGGATTGAGGCTGAGTTTAGAGTGGGATCTATTGCTTGTTTTGCTTGTCCTCATTTCTCTAGGCCTGAGATTCAGGCGCTTCTGGGTCTGGTGTCCATTGCAGTTTTTGATGAAAAGGAGAGAGAAATGATCACATCAGTATCAGGGACAAGACTCAGCCAAGTTCTTTTTGAGATCAGTGTCTTTTCAGTGTATACTTTTTTTTAAGTGACTGCCCTAAGTCCTGGTTATTGAATGACTAAACTGTACTTGCTTTGTCTCTGAGGAAAATCACTGTGAAGTTATGTCAGAAAAAGGCATTGTTGATCCAAAGACTGTCATTTGTTCTACCTTAAAAAAATAAATCCAGTTCAAAAACCAAAATATATTAGAGTCGATTGAGACATATCAGAATTAATACCCAGTGAGAAACTGCAATGAATGAAGAATTTATCTAATAGAAATGGGCGTTTCTGAACAGCTTAGAGAAACTTACCCAAATGAATAGTTCTACTCATGTAAAAATTCCCTTCAGATATCTTTATTTTGTTGAAATTTTGAGTATTCAGAAGCCATCTAAGAATAAGAAAATATAAACTTAGCAAAATACAATATTTCTAAGATGTCATGTTATTTTGTTTTTTACATTGCATATAGAAGACTCATCAAACCAATTTGTCGCTTGTCTTTCTCTAAATAATAGCACATATCAAATATTATTCTAAGTATTCTATATGCTCTGATTAATAGAATCAGTACATACATTTTGAAGCAGGTGCTTAAGATCACTTTACAGAGGAAGAAATATAATTCTGTATCCTACGCTAAACTGAATCTCATATTTTAGGCTTACCAAAGAAGTAGAAAACATAAATTACGTTGGGATTTGGTCTCATTTAGGAAACAAATTAACTGTCATAATAAGGAGGTTACCCCCAAACAAAGCATCCATGCATACAGATGCAAATTAGCAATAACCAACCTCCCACTACAATTCTCTCAAATCATCTGGAACTTCAGGATAACACTTTTGAAAAACAGAACTGATAAATGGGATGTTTATTCTATTGTATTTTCTAACAAAAAAAAAACCCTTTGGAAACCCAACTGAAAAGTGTTAACATTTGGGGCAGGAGAGATAGATCAGTAGCTAACAGCATTTGCTGCTACAGCAGAAGACACAGCATAAGTTGCTAGACCCCACAAAGTAGCTCATAACCATCCTTAGCTCCAGGTTCAGAAGATCTAACTCCCTCTTCTGGCCTTCATAGCATTCAGGGATATGGTGCAATATATACATGCAGGCAAAATGTACACATAAAATAAAGGTGTTAGTACTTAATATCAAAATGTAAAAAAATTATTATTTTGAGATAAATCAAGAATCATTGATACCATATAATAATGAAATAATTAATATTAATGCAAAAGATACACATGATTGCCTATAATATAAAGGCCCTGTGAAGAGAACTGCAAGCCTTTGCTTTGTTGTTTCTGGATAGAAAGAAGTAATGCTATAAAGTTTTCAATTCTTTCCAATTAATGATGTATTGCACTAGTCAGAATTCTTTCAGTCACAGGAGAAAGAAACTTAGATGAAAGCAGATTAAGGAGAATGTCCCCCTACCTCTTCCAATACCCTATAATCCTTATTTATATCCTGGGAGTCTGAATGCAAGATTCAAAAATACTATGAGGATTCTCTGTTTACTGGCTTTACTCTCGATAACTATCTTCTGTTTCAAATGGTCACTATCACCTCCAATCTAGCACCATTCTCATACTTGATTATGAAGAGAAATGAGCTAACCGTGAAAAAAATGTAAAAGATGTAGATAATGTTCCTCAGTAGTGATGATGAAGGATTCTCAAGAAAATGGAAACCATGTATGGTATCACATGCTTTTAATCCCAGCATTCAGGAGGCAAAGACAGGTAGATCTTTGTGAATGGGAGATCAGCCTGGTTCACATAGTGAGACTGTCTCCAAAGGAAAGAAAGAAAATGGATAAACATCTGTGTCTTCTGAAGGAAGAATACAATATATATTTTATAATATTCTTACCACTGATAATTACACCTGGCCATAAAAACCGCATGCTTTAACTCTCATGGTATTGGGAAATTAAAGGGAGAGGGGAATCATATAAATGACATCATAGAATACCCAAATCTAGTCAGTGGGGATATTTACAGTGGGAACTTGATGCTATTTCTTTACCAAATCAAGTGTGTAGGGAGACAGAAAAAAGTAGAGGAAGATGAAAATGCAGATTAAGACATTAAAAGCCACATTGACTCACAATTTGCAAACCTTATGTGGGTATTGACAGAAAAGTCAATGTCATTAAATAACTATTGTTAAAATTTCCAATATGTGGTAGTAAGAGTGTTTGCTATATTTAAAGACCAATTTTTAAAGACTTAGTTTATGTCTGTGTGTGGGTCTAAAGTTATTGTTGTACACCACATGCATGCAGCTATCTTCAGAGACCAAAGAGGATGTTGAATTTCCTCGAAGTGGAGTTGCAAAGTTTTGCAAGCTGCCATGTGGGTGTTAGGAAACAAACCTGGGTTCTGTGGAAGAACAGCAAGTGCTCTTAACTACCAAGCCATTTCTTCAGTTTCAATTTCCCCACAAGAAATAAAATATTATAACTTATTTCATTATTCTAAATAATTTTTTTTGGTTTTTTTTCGAGACAGGGTATCTCTGTGTAGCTTTGCGCCTTTCCTGGAGCTCACTTGGTAGCCCAGGCTGGCCTCGAACTCACAGAGATCCGCCTGCCTCTGCCTCCCGAGTGCTCAGATTAAAGGCGTGCGCCACCAACGCCCGGCTAAATAATTTTTTAAACAAGAAATTTATACGAACTTTGGCTCTTTATCAAATTTGAAATAGATTTTTTCTATTCATAAGGAAAACATACTTTTTAAAGAAAAATCTATAAAATGTAGAACAGTTAAACAGTTAAGAAACAATCACAGCTGGACAGTGATGGTGCACACGTTTAATCGCAGCACTTGGGAGGCAGAGACAGGTGGATCTCTGTGAGTTCAAAGCCAGACTGGTCTACAGATCGAGTTCCAGGACAGCCAGGGCTACGCAGTGAAACCCCGTCTCAAAAAAAAAAAAAGAAATCACTTTAAATTTTAGTTTATTTCTATTCAGCCTTTAAAACTCCCTGAAAAAAATATATACATCTATCACTTAATTGAAATCATACTATATATATACATACATATGTATATGTATACATAAATCTATATCTATACCTATATATGGGTACATATAATATTTATATCTATAGATATACATAGATATAGATGTAGGTGTAGATGTATATATAGATATATACATGAAGAGAATGCCACTGCTCTCACTTGATGGTAGGACACAGAGTTTTCATGTTTATAAAAATTTCTTATAAATGTCATTTAAAAAGGATGTACAATAGTCTGTCATATGAGTGGACCCAAGTTAGCTCCAAATACATAGCTTGTTTTTGTCTTTGTTCACATTTTTGATCATCTTAGAATCATGCCATAGATATAGAATTACAGGGTCAATGCCTATGAAAAAGATCTCTCCGACTTATAACATCAATAGTCACACGGGAAAAAAATTCTCGTCCCCAAACATTTAAGGTAAAATAATTCTGATGTTTAAAGAGCCAACTATGTATCTGGAGAATGAAGTGCCATTGAACACTGTGAAGTCACTGCTGTTCTGCATATCACAGCTCTGTACAAGCATTCTACACTGTTTCTACACTGCTTTCATTCAGAGTCTCAATCATAAAAAAAAAAAAAACTGTTGATTTTGTTTGCTTATTTACAGGCCTCCAGACAGTGGGGATATTTCGAGTTGGAAGCTCAAAAAAGAGAGTAAGACAAGTAAGTGAAAACTGAAGCTTATATTGTCCGTTTCCCTTGACATTTCATTTAATTACTAGGTGGAAAGTTCAAGATTATGTAAATTCCCTCTGACTATCTTTTCCCAACCTTCCATCCAATTATGGTATAATTAAATCCCAGGTGATGAAACACAACTCAGAAGCTTAGAAAAGTGGAGTTGGGGTGAAAACACTGAAGGAATATTTCTAGACATGCCCAAATAGAACATAATTTCGTAGTGGCCGGTTTTACCCAAATGTACTAGGAAAATGCCATATGTACTCTCATCTAATCTGATGAAAAATAGATGCTTTATAAGATTCTATGGAACTATTGGTCCCTGATTCATTTCTCATGATAAACTGTGTTCCTTGTATTTTTCCAGCATTACACTACATTCTTCTGGCAGAAATTTGATATTAGATTGTCAAGGCTAGTTTCCTTTGATCAGATAGGTTTTTGGGGTTGTGATGGCTTCCTAAAAGGCAAACCATCCTTTAACAAACAGATCTCATTTGTTAGCAAAAGACGCTTACAATGTTATTGTTCTCCTATTGGTTGAAACAGAAGAAAATAAAGAACTCTACAATTTAAAAGTTAATCCAAGTAGAAATTTTAGTTGAAGTTAAAGAACTCTTTGTATGTTGAAGTAAATACCCTATCATGTATCTCTTTTGGTCTAGTTTATTTGTATTCTTAATGATTACACAAGATGAGTGAATAACACTTACCATATCACCATGACACTTGTAAAATATAAAACTGTCTTCTAGGCCTCACACCGACGTAAAATTAAGGAATACCTTTATTAATAATGTCTTATTGAATCATCCCTTCAGCTGCGGTTCCCTTCACCCCTTTCTTCTCAGGATTATAGAAATTTAGAAATTCAATTCAAGATCATGTGATTAAACAAGCCCCTTTCATGGTCCACCTCACTCTGTCTCTGTCTCTGTCTCTGTCTCTCTCTCCGTGTGTGTGTGTGTGTGTGTGTGTGTGTGTGCCATATGTGCGTGTTTAGGAAAAAATCATGCTGTATCTGAACTAGCTTGATTGCAGTAATGCTATGGGTGCACTCCTCATTCTGGCTGTCTTGTAAATGCTAATGGAAAATTGTCGGGAATCAGTGAGCAATTGAGGGCAGTGATTGGTATTTTCAATCAAGTGGACAAATGATGAGTGCCAGCAATTATTCCTTGACATTTTTGGAGCCATAAAAAAGGGAGATTTTTTTGCATAGGGATTTACTTAAGGATTACTCACGCAATAAGATGTAATTAGTGGCAACTTAGGAATAAATTCAAGCATGAAATGAATGGATGGATAATTAACTCACTATTTTATGTTTTTATGTAACTTTTACATACCTGTACTTTTTCTTCAAAAAATAAGAGCTAGGGCTGGGGAGATGGCTCTTGGTGTGTAGGCATGAGTTCTGGTCCCCAGCACCCACATAAAAAGCCTAGCATGACCACATACCTATAAGGTCAGCAGTAGGGGTAAGAGAAGGCAAGCAGAGACAAAAGAATCCCTGAAGCTTTATGGCCTCCAGCCTACTCAAGAAATGGAAAACTCCAGGTTCAGTTCAGTAAATGAGCTTGTCTCATGGACATACGAAGTCCAGTAATAAAGGAAAGCACTCAACATCATAACCTAGCCTCCACATTTGTATACCTGCACACACACATGTTCACATACATCCTGCACCCACAGAGAGAGGAGGGGAAATATGAATATTTATGAAGTAAGAACTTGTCATTTGTGGTGTTACCTACTTATCTACCTTGTATCTCTACTTCTAAGGAATGAAGTTGGCTTACGGACTTTGCCTTTCTATTCACTAGTGTACTTGCATACTTTGAGAGTCTATAATAGGAGCTGAGACCCAGCATAATGTGATGAGTCTTTGTTGAATGAATGGATGAATAAATGAATGAATAAACTAAAGAAGTCTTAGAGAAGTTTATTATACTGTCTATCCATGGACTTGCATAATAATTTATACAACAGAGAACAATGCAGAAGGCATATCAAGCTGTCAGAGACAAAAGCAGGGCATATTATCTCTGCCATCTTATCATGTTTCCCTTCTGCTATCCTTGTTAGTAGGCTTTGTATAATTATTAAGTCTGAGAAGCTTTCCAGTAATTGCTCATAAGGCTACTCTGACAAATTAAAGATAACTTTCATTTCAATGTATCATCTTTTAAGCCTTCATCATACTATATCTCATCCACATTTTTAGTTTTGTGATTTGTCACAAATTTTGTCACAAATTTAGTTTAGTTTTGTGATTTGTCAAATGTTTTTGATTGTTTTGTTGGTGTTCTAGTCAACTATCAAAATTCCAATGTGATGTGTTTGGTGACATGCACAAGTGTTGTATAATAGTTCTCACACATTTACACTTGACCTAAATTCTCTTCTAACTCTTAGCCATTACTCCCAACTTCTTGATTCTTGTTATCTAGTCTCTCTGTGTACACCATTAACAACAAATCCACAACTAGTTTTGTAATAACACATTCAAATATATATATGTGTATGTATATATATGCATTCATAATTAGTATGTGTAGAGTCTGTAGCTCAAAGTGACATATTGTTTCCTTTTTTTCCATTCTTGTGATCTGTGCAGACTTAATACCAGATTTTGTCCATCAAAACACTTTTTGGGGGGTGAGCACTAAACACTGAGGTTAGATGGTTCTAAGGTGTCACTGACTATATGAAGCTTCTTGTCAAATTAACCCTGAGTCTTATGTAACTGATACTTGAACCCTTGATTTTCCAGTTGCGTGAGGAATTTGACCGTGGGATTGATGTCTGTCTGGAAGAGGAGCACAGTGTTCATGATGTGGCAGCCTTGTTGAAGGAGTTCCTCAGGGACATGCCTGACCCGCTTCTCACCAGGGAACTATACACAGCATTCATCAACACTCTCTGTACGTAACAAAGCCAGATTTGCGGGAACATATCCTTGAAACAGCAGGATGTCCAGCTCACTCATGAAAATCTTGTTCATGTGTTTTCCAATAACTGCTTTTGCCTTTATTGGTCTCTAATGAATGGGCTATTTGGGGGATTTTTTGAGATATACCCTGGGGGAAACTAGCAAGAAGAAAGCTGGGCTAAAGTGAATGGGAAAAGCCAAGAAGAATTTCAGATGTTTTCAAATGACCCCAGGAAAGTAGAAAGTGCTATAAGTTGATGCTTTGAAGTGCTGGCAAGAGCTTGCATTGAGTCTGTGCCTAAAAATGAATCCTGGCTTCTGGTATGAGGAAGAAGGAAGCCAAAGAACCCAGAGAAAGAAAGAGGGCAAACCACATTCTCAGTGGAAGCAAAATGGCATAGCCCAGTACCAGTGCTTTCAAAGGGGCCGTGTCTAGCACACAGACCCCAGAGAAGAAAGGTTGGGGAGGAGGAGAAGGGAAATGTCAGAGATGTGCCAGCCTGCACACATTTCTTCCTGCAAAGCAGCAATTCCAGTGGGATTGTGGCTGAGAAAGAAGACAGTGTCTTTGTCACATATCTTGGATATTGCCAACAAAAAGTCTATACCTGGTGTATTGTTCAAGAGAGAAGGCCCGGGGCTGGAGAGATGGCTCAGAGGTTAAGAGCACTGACTGTTCTTCCAGAGGTCCTGAGTTCAATTCCCAGCAACCACATGGTGGCTCACAACCACCTGTAACGAGATCTGGTGCCCTCTTCTGGCCTGCAGACATACATGCTGTATACATAATAAATAAATAAATCTTAAAAAAAAAAATCCTGAATGGGCATTGCATTTAAAAAAAAAAAAAGAGAGAAGGCCCTTAAACACATTATAAAAATTTCAGAAGATTCACCAATTCCCAGCCACTGTCAGCAGATAGTTATCAGTGTGTACTAAAACCCATTAAGTTAGTCCCACCAAGCCCCGGCAGTCTGACAGCCCACTTATAAAATAAACACACAGAGGCTTATATTATTTAAACTGTTTGGCCGAATGGCTCAGGCTTCTAGCTATCTAGTTCTTACATCTTAAATTAATCGATTTCTATAAATCTATACCTTGCCATGTGGCTTGTGGCTTACCAGTATCTTCACATGCTGCTTGTCATGGTAGTGGCTGGCAGTGTCTCTCCCACTCAGCCTTCCACTTCCCAGAATTCTCCTCTCTCCTTGTCCCTCCTATACTTCCTGCCTGGCCACTGGCCAGTGTTTTATTTATTGACCAATCAGAGCAATTTGACATACAGAACATCCCACAGCACTTCCCCTTTTCTTTTCTTTCTTCTTTTTTTTTTAAAGAGGAAGGTTTTAACTTTTACACATCTCCAAAGCCAGCTTGGTATATTTGGGAATTTGGGCGTAGCTTCTCTTACTACTTCCTACTGGAGGGGGGCGCTGTATCTTATGGGAACACAAAGAAAATTTTAGGATTATGGAGTAGTCCATGAGGCTATATTGTCTGAGCCAGTTGTCTTCAAACCGTTCTGGATGTTGGATCATCTGGGCCATGGTGTCATCAGAGACCTTTCAGGGGGTCTTGGCTGGTCAAACCTGATGTACCTTAATCGGGAATAAATCCATAGCCTCTGGCTTTCTGTGGAAACAAAAGCAGAGCCTCCTTTCCAAAGCAACATATCCTTACATCCAAATTTTGAAGTCAAGGTACCTTTAAAATATACATTTTGGTATAATTCAACAGCTTTTGCAATCAAATGTTTTTCTTCAGTTATGAATATCAAAGAGAACATAATCCAGATTCTCTGTGTGGTAGCCATCTTTACGTGGCTTATTTTTTTATATTACCTTGAACCTATTGCTTTAAACTGCAGCATTTCTAAGACTGAAATGGCACTATGGCTGCTGGCTCCGCCCACCTCAGCTTCCCAACATGGCGGTGATATGTTTACCTTCAGCTCTGGGAGCCTTCGTGGGTCTATGTTTCTATCAAAGCAGCGTGTAGCCCAGAAACCTCTTTTTTTGTTTTGTACTAGCAAAGGCTAAATCCACGAGGCAGCTTAATGTGCCACTTGCAGAGGCCTCATTCCCGCCATACTGCTGGTCAAACAAGCACGCCAGGAACCTGCCATACAGTAGCTCAAGCCCACAGGCTGTGGCTAACTTGAGAGAAACAACTAGGAACTGTTTTTAGCTCCGTTTTAGAATCTTTTTTCTCAGGTTTTAGGTGGAAACTATTGCCAACACATTGGGCACCATTTGTAACTAGAGTTTTCCTGCCTGGCCCACAGTCAGGACAAATCTGTCACCCGCCAGTCCCACAGCCGCTCAGACCCAACCAAGTAAACACAGAGACTTATATTGCTTACAAACTGTATGGCCGTGGCAGGCTTCTTGCTAACTGTTTGTATATCTTAAATTAGTCCATTTCCATAAATCTATACCTTGCCACGTGGTTCGTGGCTTACCGGTATCTTCACATACTGCTTGTCATGGTGGCTGGCTGTGTCTCTCCCACTCAGCCTTCTACTTCCCAGAATTCTCCTCTCTCCTTGTCCCGCCTATACTTCCTGCCTGGCCACTGGCCAAACAGTGTATTATTTATTGACCAATCAGAGCAATTTGACATACAGACCATCCCACGGCAGCTCTCTATACCTTTCCTAGGTTTTTGTAGCTAAGCTGCTAAAGCAGTGGGAAAATGGGTTAAGTTACAAAGTAGGCCTGGCCTGGGAAACCTTGTTGTTAAGGTAGTGTAGATGAAACCTAACCTCAGTGTCCAAACGGTGTCAGCTCCTCTGGTCTTACTCAAAATGTCTCTCTGCCTTGTGTAGTGTTGGAACCAGAAGAACAACTGGGCACCTTGCAACTCCTCATCTACCTTCTACCTCCCTGCAACTGCGACACCCTCCACCGCCTCCTACAGTTCCTCTCCATTGTGGCCAGACATGCCGATGATAATGTCAGCAAAGATGGACAAGAGGTATGCTGCCATAAATAGAGTGACTTCTTTTCTATTGTTCATCTGTTGTTCTAGCTGTTAAAGCACAAACCATCAATGTGGCCACACATTTCAATTGGAAAACATGACACCTCACCATCTGCATTAGTTACTTATCTCATTACATCAACAAAATACCTGACAAAACCACTGAAGGAAGGAGGGGTTTGTTTGTTCTGACAAGCAAGTCATGCTGACAGGAACAAGCAGCAAGTGGTCACACTGTGTCTATAGTGAGAAAGAAAGGAGAGATGTCTGCTGACAGTCAGCTTACTTTCTCCTTTTTATTTAGCAGGAACCCCATCTCAGGGAATGACATCACCCACATTTAGAGTGGGTCTTCCCATCTCCATCTAATGTAGATTACACACCACTGACATGCTGAAAGATTTGTTTTCATGGCCATTATAAATCCAATCACAAGTCCTCTGACCTAGATGTTTATGTAATAGTGTTGCCCTCCCCGGGCCTTCTCTGGGGGCTCAGTTTCATGAAAACTGTTGACCTCCTCGACATTTCAATGATGCCTCAAAATGAGGCTCCTATTTTCCGCAAAGATGTTTACTCAAGCCTAACCTTCCATTTGTGAGAGGAAGATAAACAATTGGCTACAGAAGGGTTTGAAAATGTGTAAAAATGAAATGTGGGAGTGCGAGAAGGATACCATTCTTGTAACGGGCTAAATCTGTTTTGCTGACTTGAAATCAAAATGTGACACACACACACCCTTATCTCATCTGCATTTGTGTAGAGAGGTCCTTTCATTCCTTAAATTACTTCTCCAAAACAGGTATTTGCTGAATGAGATGGAGCTTCTATTCTGCTTTTAAGTCAAGTGTGGACTGTACTGGAGGTTCTGGTTTTTATTATTATATAGCAGTGCCACTTAAGGTCAATTGTTAAAGGAACTTTTGCAAAAGTTTCATACACCATTTAAACATTTTCTAGTTGAAACTGCTCCCAGTTCAGGGCTAGTATGATCCCTCCTCCCATATGAGATTTGAGGCTATGGTTCTCTTTGGTCACACTCATACTTTCAAGCATTTTACAGTTTCATTGTTGGTCAAAAGACACAGCCTGCTAGCTGGTACCCTATTAAATCTTCACCCTCATAGAAGACCCCATTTCCTTCTTTGATTTCACATAGTCATACTTCTCTCTGATGTTAGTTTTCCCAAGAGGCCTCAGAGCCATTAATAGGTTAGCATGTACCATAAATCAACAAAAGGGCGCCAGAGATGTTCCAATCTTACTTAACCACAGTTCCAATCTTACTTAACCACAAATGCTGTTATTTAAATTATTAAGCAGAGCTCAGCTGTATGATGGACTTCTATGCTTGTCAGATTTAGTTCCCACAGGGCATGGACATATGTAATTGTTTTTGCCATAGTTGAGAAAAGCAATTCTGCATTTCTCCTCCTCCTTCCCACCAGGAATGTGAGAACAGAACTTGAACTTTCCCAAGGTAGCCATTTTTCTCTGTAGGAGTTATAATTAGTGAAACCCCCACTGACTTCAGGTTTCATCATATGGTCCTGACACCTTATTTCAACATACACAGCTCTTCCATGGGTGAACTATAATTCTCATAATTGTTGCATAGTTACATTATCCGTCTGGGTGTCAGCCCTTATGGACTACAGAGATAATAGAAGCTGTAGAGTCTAGTGACTGAGTGGAAACATATCCCTGATTGGAAGGTATGCCAATTGCCTCTCTGGTGTTCCTTAAGTACTATGTGAGGAGGAGAAAGCTGAGTCTTGGGTGATTAAAAAGGCACTGAGGAAAGCAAAAAGTCCAGTCCAACTTGCTACCATATTGCCTTTGGGGAATAATTTTCAGACACCCAGCTTTTAGTACAAAGCTCAACAAGACTCCATTACACATGCCCCAAATAAGACACTATTCCTAGGTGAAATTATAGATTCATCTTAGCCTGCTAGGATCCTAGCTACCATCTATGACTCCTTCTATCATGTGTTGATTTTCTGCCATAGTACCTAATCCTTTGAATAGGCAAGAAAAATATCATTGTGCCCACTTTTCATGGGTAGAAACTGAGGGAGAGTGGTTAGGTAACTTAGCACATGTCTTCCAGGGAGCTTCCATTTATGACAATATAACTGGCACGTTTATACAGTACTCTGGAGAAGTACCATATACCCTCTTCACTGTAGATTTGCAAAGTCATTAGGACAGTATCCATGTAAGTAACAGTAAAAAGCTGTTGCAGAGGGGTCTCTTTCATCAATTCATACATATCATCATACTGGCTGGTGATCAGATGGATTCTGCAAGTAGTGAATGTCCAGCTGTCCTTCAGACTTCAGCCAGTCTAAGTTACTTAGTTAAAACAGCAGGGAAAATGGAAGGACAGCATTACTTCCTTGGACAGGTTAGAAGTGACTATAAACAAGCAGCATGTTGGATTAAGGCTACAGAGCAGAGTAGTACTGAGGGGATGGCAGGAAACTGGGGCATGTTCATAGATTACTGAATGCTTCTGCAGGTAGATTCACCATCCTGCTAAGATATAAACTTTGGGGGCACTGGGAAACAGATGATACAATCTATGCTGTATATTAATAACACAGAGAGGGAGACAGAGACAGAGAGACAGAGGAGAGAGACAGAGAGAATATGTGTTAGGAAGCTTTTGTATCAATGGCAGTAGAGAAAACAGGAGTCTAGAGGTGGAGGAGATGAAGACAGAAGGCAAACAGACATTCAGAGAAGGGATAGACATGAGCTAGAAGATCTGCAAATGGAGAATACTAAATACAAACCTTGTAGGGGCTTGAGTAGATGGACCACATAAGTATAGAATAGGAATAGGAGTTAGCTAAACCCCTCGAATAAAAGCTAATGGTAGAGGAAGAGAAACAAAGAAGAGGTTTTTTACTTAGAATTGTTTAGTTACATGAACAAGTAGGAAACACAGAATGAGCAGAAGAATGGAGAAAGGCAAAATACTACATAGTAAATTATGGACAAATAACAGAGCATTTCTCCAATTCTTCTCCAACCTATTTGTTAGTTTGTAAGGCATTTGTTAGGTCATCACTTCTTTACGGATTGCAGCATGGAAGAAAACTGACTCAGATTAGTTTTTAAAAAAGCCTGGAAGCTCACAAAGCCTTGCCAGAGCTTTGTCTCTTTGAAAGAGGAAGAGAAGGGAAAGCAGAGTCAGGGCCAGGAAAGGCCTACACTTCCTCATCTGCAAAGTGAAAACATCATGTCCTTTCTAATATGTGCTTAAAACTCAGTGCACTCTTCATTGGTAAGATCATGAAGATATATCAGAAAAGTATATGTATATGTTGAGGTCAACCCATTGGTGGTGTTTTGGGGAAAATTGTGGTATCTTTTTTTTTTTTTTGGTTTTTCGAGACAGGGTTTCTCTGTGTAGCTTTGTGCCTTTCCTGGAGCTCACTTGGTAGCCCAGGCTGGCCTCGAACTCACAGAGATCCGCCTACCTCTGCCTACCGAGTGCTGGGATTAAAGGCGTGCGCCACCATCGCCCGGCAATTGTGGTATCTTATTGAATTTTTTTGTCTTATGTTAATTTTGTTTTGTTCTATTTTAGCTTGCTATTTGCTATGCTACTTAGAGAAAAGAAATTTCCAGGTTTAAGAAACATCCCATTTCCTCTTTTTTAACAACAACAACAACAAAAAAGATTATAGTAGGAATATAACCCAAACCTCCTGAGGGGAGTTTTTCAGAGTTTAAGACTCTGCTGACGTTGCACAGAAAATATGGTGTGACTAGGCATTTGTTTCATGAGAGAGGTTATAGCTGCCATCAACTCTCAAAGGAACTATATAAGAAGCACCAAAGACCCAATGTGGAGCCATGCTTTCTGATCTTTGAGGAGGTACTTGCTTCTAAGATATGATAAGTTAGATATGGCAAAGATTCTGCCTCCCTTGTCTCAGCCTCCTCAAGCCTTACTTTAAAGCTCATTTTCCCATCTCCCCATGCTCTTATAAGGTCTGCCAACCAAGGGCGAACAGGAGGAGGTATACCCATATAATGAAATGTACAAAAGGCTGGCACCAGCACAGCTGTATGGCTTCACTTCCTACTCACTGTTCTACCTCCTCCTGCCTCTGGGCCTTCTTGCCCCACTATCTATAAAATAATGACCATGGGAGCAGCTGCTTTCCACATAAGCTTATCTAGAGAAAGAACTGAAAAAGTCTTTGGAAAGCCCCTAGTTGATGTCTGGAAACTCTGGACTTTTAATACATGCTATTTATACAGTGCTTAGAAATTATCTAGGATGCTTACTTAGTGAAGATAGAAGATTTCCTGGAATTGGCTGGCTAACTAAATCATGCAGTAATGGCCTGGTTTTGAGTGCTCCTGTTACCTAGATAGACCGTATATACTTTAACTAACTAACTAACTAACTAACTAACTAACTAACTAACTAACTAATTAATTAAAGACCATATGTGTATATATTAAAACATGGGGAGCAAAGGTAGGAGATATCCAGGAACAAGACTTCTTCAAAATTTAATAAACAGCAAACAAAACATAAAATGGGAACAAAGTGCAGCGGCTTGGGCTGCAGCTGGAATCCATGTGCAATCTTACAGACGGATAGTATTGCATTCCCAGAATAGCAACCAGAGAAGGAGAGAGCGGAAACAGAGCTCTGGATTGTCCTTGTACTAAACATTCTTTTAAGTGAAAACAAAATCTTTGGTTTCTCCATGCTTGAAAAAAAAAAAAGGAGAAAACTCCGATTTTACTTTAAAGGGGGCTGGGGAAGCTTTCCAGATGCCTCCAAGTTCTGAAAGGAAGAATTGGAAAATGACACATACTTTATTTTCTCCTTAACCATGAATTTCCAGGAAGAGGATTGAAAAACAGAATGAAAACTTATAGAGCTTCATGTCAACAAAATAAAACAAAGACTGAGTAACTAAAGGTCCCAGAGAAAATGCACTGTCTCTTTATATTTGGAAATTTTACCATACAGAATAATACTTTCCTTTGGTGGTGACTTGTTTATCTGAAAATAGTCTCATCCTTTAACAACAACAACAACCAAAAAAGAAAAAAAAAAAAGCAACCCGAGTTTCCATAGTGAGCTTGCAGGACAAAACCAGTTTTGAGCTTCACATGGTAAAGGCCTTCAACTTGGCTGTTCTGTGAAGATTCCTGAGTCCTATGTGAGACCACCACATACTGTCTCAACAACAGTGTGGATCTTCCTTGGGTTGGGGGTATATCTTTACCCTGACAGTCTTCAGCATTCTTGGCTAATGTTAGCAAGAGAAATCAAAGTTCACAGACCAATAACTCTCACTGAGGAAAATTTTGCCCTTCAAGGTACACAGAGCCCCATGTGGAAACACCTGTAGTTGGCACAACTGTATGTGAAGGGGTGCTACTAGACTTTAATGATCTAAGGCCACTTAATATCCTACCCTGCATGGGACAGTCCCTGCAGCAAAGAATAGTCTGCTACAAATTCACTACTACCATGATAGAGAGACACTGGATTAGAAATATTTAGCCAGACTTTCCTTCCCATGTGAAAAAGGCAAGTAAGTAAAACAATTACTGAGCTTTTAAAAATGCTCATAGTCCTTATTATAACAATTTAACTTGAAGAAATGACTCCCAAGACAGTGCTCAGCCAAGCACATAAAATGCCTTTGTATAGATATTTCTGTACATTATTTATAGCAACAGAAGACTGAAAATAGCGCAATTGCATATCATTTGGCTGTGCTTAAAGCAAATCATGATCATCAGTTTATGCCATTGACTACTAAAGGCCAAGAAAAAGTGAAGAAATGTTTGAAATTGGGAGATGAATGCAACATGTTGGTAAGAGACAACAAACAAGTTACAAAGTAAGATATGGATTGAGACTCTAGCTTTTAGGAGAAAAAAACCGTACCACGGGTTTCTGTGCAAATAGGCACTTAAGAAAGAATTTGAGCCGGGCAGTGGTAGAACACTCCTTTAATCCCTGCTCTCAGGAGGCAGAGGCAGGCAGATCTCTGTGAGTTCAAGGCCAGCCTGGTCTACAGAGTGAGTTCCAGGACAGCCAGGACTGTCACACAGAGAAACCCTGCCTCAAAAAACAAACAAACAAAGAAAGATAGAGATAAAAAGCATTTGGACAAATGGATCTGGGGAGTGGTAGATGAAAGCTATTTTGTTTCTACATGTGTGCCCATGCTTCTATTTATTAACTTATTGAACATGTGCGTGTGTCTTTTTTTTAACATTTTCACCTAAAGAGTACTTTGCTGCCTTCATTCTGTGCTTCCTGATAGTGCCACGCCCTGCCTACCCAGTGTCTTTCTTTTTTGTCCCTGCTTGTGAGAGTGTTCGAAGAAGCATCTGCACTCATTGTTCTCACTTCCTGCTGCAACCCTGCAAAGGCTCTGCTCTAGACCATCAGAGCCACCCTCCAATCCAATCCAGAGGGGAATGAATAGAATGTCCTGGTGAACATCTGTCACAGGAGATCACACACTTGAAACTCCCCTAGCATTCCTTCCCAGCACATGTTTCTTCTATTCTCCAAATGTCCTTCTTGGTCTGTTTTATCAGCTGCTCCTTCAGGGTGTTTAAATCTGAAGGACCTCACCTCAACCCTCTATAATCCTCACCAGTTCTCAATCGGTTTCTGTTACTTTTATTTAAACAAAAAATCCTCACCCCCAGTATGGCATCCTCATTCTGCACATTGACAATATACATGACAATTGCAAACTACACTTTACCCTTATTTCTTCTGTTGTAGTTCAGGAGCTAGCTCCTGAAACCTAGACTGTGGTACCATGTCCCATGTGTTGTCACACCACTGCTGTTTCTGGGGCCATAGATTGCTCTTTCAAACAGGCAAATCCTCCCTTCTCCATACAAAATCCTCTTGTTCTGATGTCCCACATATGTTCCTCGTGCTTTTGTGTGCTCCAGTGTGAAAATGTTCCTTACCCAGAGACTCTGCTTTTCATCAGAAGTAATGATTTCCATCTTTCTCAATTTTTTTTGTCAATATTACTATCTCCAATTCTGGAGTCTTTGGAGTTGATAAGATCTTATTTTTTGTACTCACTACCTGGGAATAAGAAGTGTATTTCCTTCCTAGAATGGAAGCCCTTTAAAATAATGACTGTGCTGTGATGATTGTTGTTGGAAATGTTAAAAATAATTTTGACCCATGAAAAAATGTCAAGCTTAGGGTAGTAATATGCTGAGTGGATGGATCAGTGGAGATGTTATGGATTAATGGGTAAAGTGACAGATGAAGAGACACATTGATAGATGGATTACTGAGCATCAATATTTTTTAAGTACAAATGATTTGGAGATGTTGAATAGTAAGAGTTTGACAATAAACACTTCAGAATTGCAACATTTTATTCCATGTACTATTGAGATGATCACTGAATTTTGATCTTTAATCCAAAATATGAAGCAAAGGCATATTACCATGTCCTCTTAGATTCTGACAAAGGTGATGTTTTCCATGCAAGGAAAAATTACTAATGAAAATATTTCATGGCTTATTGAACATCCAACAATCAAAAAAGCAACATAAGAATAGTCTTTGTGTTTTTTTTTTCTCCCATAGGTCACTGGGAACAAAATGACATCTCTGAACTTGGCCACTATATTTGGACCCAACCTGCTCCACAAACAGAAGTCATCAGACAAAGAATATTCTGTCCAGAGCTCAGCCAGAGCTGAAGAGAGCACAGCCATCATAGCTGTGGTCCAGAAGATGATTGAAAACTATGAAGCCCTGTTCATGGTAAGTGGCCCTTCAGTGGTGACAAATCTCAGTGATTTTCTTGTTGGTTGCCTCTGGCGGTATAATGAAACTCAAACTTTCTGGTTTGCTGTTCTAGTCATGAGTGAACTCATTGGCAGTCAGGCAGTTTTGCTCAAATAGAAATTTCCATTACTCTGGTGTCACTATAAAAGTTTGTTTCCATGTTTTAACCATCATATCAGAAATACAAACTTTATTTTGTTGTCCCTTAAACAATAATCACATGTGAGGATTTAGTTACCCATGGAGCAGTAGTTCTTGCTCAAAATATTAATAAAACACCTCTTTTTGGAGTTCTATTATCTTTGTGAATTCACATGTTCATTAACCAACAATGGTGACATGGTTTCTCCAAGGTCAATCTTGACATTACACCTCCTGTATAAAATTTCACCTTTCTGTCCCATGCCCTTCCCTTGTCATTTCCCATGCCACTTATCTATCTCCTGAAGCCCATTACCATTCTTATTTATGTTTATCTTGCTCAGCATTGTGCTGTAGTCATGCATGGCCATTTCCTCTAGTCGATTATAAATGCATTTAAAGCAAGGACTGTGTCCTTGTTATCGCTTCTCTGTATCCTTCATACACTTTTGGAAGGTCCTTCATCTGGTAGGCACTCAGTAAACATTTTTTTGATTTGTATTGAATTACCAGTTCCTGTTTTTCTTTATAAAACTGCATTGCTTGCTCAAACTTCCCTTGAAACATTAGAACAAATGCCAATTTTCTTTTCTTCTATTTCTGGTCTCTTCTCAGATTGCATGTCAATTTTTTTTTTTTTTTGGTTTTTCGAGACAGGGTTTCTCTGTGTAGCTTTGCGCCTTTCCTGGAGCTCACTTGGTAGCCCAGGCTGGCCTCGAACTCACAGAGATCCGCCTGGCTCTGCCTCCCGAGTGCTGGGATTAAAGGCGTGTGCCACCAACACCCGGCCGCATGTCAATTTTTACAGGAATGTTCCCCATGTTTCCTTTGCTGTTTCTCTTATCATTTTTAAATGCAATAAATTGCCTATTCCACTGGGGCCTTCTGTGACTCCTTCAACCTAGAATGCCAGCTACCTCTTCTGAATATCCTTCATAGTTTTCTACACTTATCAAATTCTTTATAGTACATTGATTGCTGTGCTTGTCCTACATGCATTTATTTTGGATATTCAAATGTCAATGATTTGGAATAGCTTCTCCATGTATCTTATGTATATTTTTTTTTGAATTTATTTTATTTTATTTTACAATATAATTAACTTTACATATCAGCCATAGATTCCCCCGTTCTCCCTCCTCCCGCCCCGCCCCCCTTCCCCCGGCCCACCCCCCATTTCCATCTCCTCCAGGGCAAAGACTCCCCCGAGGATTGAGATCAACCTGGTGGACTCAGCCCAGGCAGGTCTAGTCCCCTCCTCCCAGGCTGAGCCAAGGGTCTCTACTAAGCCCCAGGTTTCAAACAGCCAATTCATGCACTGAGCACAGGACCCGGTCCAACTGCCTGGATGCCTCCTAAACAGATCAAGCCAATCAACTGTCTCATCCATTCAGAGGGCCTGATCCAGTTGGGGGCCCCTCAGCCATTGGTTCACAGTTCATGTGTTTCCATTCGCTTGGCTACTTGTCCCTGTATCCCATCCATCCCTGGTCCCAACAACTCTTGCTCACATAAACCCTCCTCCTTCTCGCCAATTGGACTCCCGGAGCTCCACCCGGGGCCTGACCGTGGATATCTGCATCTAGTTCCCTCAGTCACTGGATGGGGTTTCTAGCACGACAATTAGGGTATCTTATGTATATTATTGTGATCAAGTAATTCAATACCCCATAAGCATGAATTTGACTTATGTAAAATGAAAAAAAATTACCTAGTTCTTAAAGTTATGACCAGAATCATTTGCTATGAGAAAGAGTTATATCTGACCAAGTGTTAATTAATAATTATATTAGTTTGACAACATGGGCTGCCTTGAATTTCTGTATTTTAACACTAGAAACACAAGTATCATAATGTTTTAGCAGATATTTGGTAGACTGCCTCATAGGTGGTGACTTCAGAACCTCGGATCCATGTACTGTAAGATTCTGTTATCCCTAGGCTTTTACTGTCTACCTAAAAAGAGTGTCCATCATATGCACTGAATTCTATTGGCCAGAACTTACCCACAGATCATAATTGACTGCAAGGGAGGCTGGGAGTTGTACTCTGGCTAGATGCCCAAATGGAAGAGGAAATGCATTTACCACAGTGAATAACAGTGGCATCTTGCTCCCTATTGTGTCTCTGAAGCACTGTCCCTGTGCTGCACATGGAAAACTCTCAAAAATGTTGAATTAGTCATCAACTATATAAATTTCACACTTCAGTCCAAATCCTCATAATTAATTACATATTTGGATGAATCAAATGTCTGAACTTTTCAATATTTTCATCAAGTTTTAAGTCACATATCATCTTGCCAAGTTGTCTTGGCATTACTTCATGTTCTCTGGACTTTTTAACAAAATAATATCTCTCATCAATCTTAATTCTATTCTCTAAATTCTGTATTCTAAGCAAAGTTTTCCTTTATATGAAACCACAAACCATCAGGAATTTCTTTTCACCTCAGATACTAACAAAATGCTTCCTGATCTCCTTGAAAGGCGGAGGTCATTGTAATTATGTCATCCCTCTTCTCTCTACTTCCTGCCACCTGGAATAGTTAGGACAGCAGCAAAACATCAGTATTCCATCTCTTGTGATGGTTTCCAAACCTGACTTTATTTTTATCATTCTCTGCAGGGATTGATGTTGAGATTCTCTTGGGCATTAACAAATATTTATGTGCACAAGTTATGGTTTGTGTTTCTTAAAGAAGTCCATTTTGATGACTTTGTCTAAAATCTAATGCCTCCACCCTCACTCAGTAATTCCTGCTATGACTTCTACTACTACCAGCAAAACACACACACACACACCACCACCACCACCACCACCACACCACACCACACCCTGACTTCATATTCACACTCTGTTCTTTTTCTCCTTAGAAGTAACCACTACTAATAGAAAATTTTGCTAATTTTTCTTTTCGGTTGTGTTTCTCCTCACCAAAATGTAATATTTTCTGGTCGATGCATTTATTACTGATGTGCCAATGGTATGGTAGAAACAAGATAATCATTGGTTAGATTTGTGAGTGACTTGATAGTAGCTGTGTGATGTATGATTTCTGTCTCTCAAGTCCTGTCTCTTACATGTGGGGAAAGTTTGGGCATGCAAGAATTAAATATACTTTTCTTAGCGTAAGTTAACTATCGGTGTACTCATGTCTGATCTCCTTAGATGGAGTGTGGGAACTATACTGAAAAAGAAAGGAACAGTGGAAGAAATTGAAAGAAAGAAAGACAGAGATCCTAAACCAGGGTCTGTAAAAATAAAGTAGAACCAGAAAACTTGACTACAGTCTGTCTCTGCTATGTTAGTTACATGACCTCATCTTTGATTTTTGTTTCTTTAGTTATCATGGAATAGTCTTAAATGAATGCTATCCAAGATCCTTTTTAGGTCTGACATCTGTGTAGCTGAGTGCTCCAAAATTGACTTCTTCTTTTATGTTTCTTAAAAGCATATAAAAAATTAATTTCATCACAATTTTTTATTCTCTTGGCATGCTTGGCCTTTCCAAATCTTTTCTGTTATACCAAGTATCATGGGAGAGCATGCCTATGGGTAGATAAGAATTCAGCTGTGTGTGTAAAAGTTTGTTTAGTATTTTCATTTTTCAAATGCTTCAAATGACAGAACCTGCCAGCTGACTAAAGGTAGTTAGCCACTGTGTCTCTTCATAGTCCCTAGGAAGGTTTATGAGCTGGAAAAGGGATAAACTGCTACCATTGACAGACACTACAAATGAAGACTTTTTAGCAGCAATGGCTGTGAGCTTTTCCTTAAAAGCACAAAGCACCCTGGAAGCAGTCATTCCACAGAAGAACTGGTGGAAAGGATCTAGAAATCCCAAGAAGCCTGGCAATGATCTAAACATTGTTCTTAATGTCCTTCATTTTCTAATGTTGAGAATGTCTCCTCTGTGACCATAATCTGAGTTAATGAAAAATAGGAAAAGGCAAGGAAGAACCTGGCTTTGGCCCAGTATTCAAGAGGCACCTAAATTCAGAGGATAACATGATTCAAGAACAAGACTAGCATCTGGGGCTATATCTAAGTGATACAGTTCTTACCCTGTTTGTATGAGGTCTTGGATTCTATCCTCTCAACCATGAGAACTGGTTGTTGTTATTTTTTAAGGAGTCAGATTAGGCATTTGTTTGGAAGTCCTTGAACTGGAAATAGATCCTGATGACAACCTTCATGGTCATAGGCAAAGGTAATTGTGATGTAGTAGCTTATGTTTATAATCCAACTACTTAGGAAACTGAGGTTAAGACAATCTCAGGAACTAGAGGCCAGCCTGAGTTACAGAGTGAATTCCAGGTTGGCCTGGGCTACAGTTTAAGACTCTATCTCAACCTCCTCAAAAAGACCAAGGCAAAAGATGATAATCATAGTTCTCAAGCTTCACTGTGCAGCAGAATTTGCAAGGAAACTTGTTAGACATTCAGATTCCTAGGTTACTCTCCAGAAGATTGAACTGAATAGCACAGGGACCAGGAATCAGCACTTTCTATTGAATCCCTTTAGGAGCTTTTACTAGATTCCTGTCATGCCTAGGGAAACCACATATTGGGAAACACAGATTGGGTGGAAAGACCATGAGCTTTGGAATTAGTTATCAAAATCCTGATCCCCTCTAAGCTATTTATTTGTAATATGACCTATGACCCTATGTTTATCTTCTCTAAGCCCTAGTTTTCTTCTGTAAAAAAAATGAGATTAAAGGAACTCCTTTATATGACTGTTTTGCAACTTAGAAATACCACGTAGCACATGTCTTTTAGAAAAGGCATATAGCATAAGACTGACATATACTGTACACAAAAATCAAACTGCTGCTGTCATGAAGCTCGAGTAATATGGTACCTGGTTTATCAAACACACTCAGGTGCTGCCTTGGAAAAAAAGCCCACCCTGGCCATTGTGAGTGACACTGTCATCAGCTAGCATGTGCACATGTTCCTAGTCCCCTCCCCACTCTTCTTTTTTTCCCTTTCATAGCACTGATAACCTTTAACTCATTCCATGATTAACTTATTTATTATGATCATTGAAACTAAATAGAATACAAATCCTATAATGTCAGTGGGTTTTGTTTGCTTGTTGAGACATGGTATCCCTATATACTCTGGGCTAGCCTGAAGCTCACATTCCTTCTGCGTCATCCTTTCCAGTGCTAAGAATGAAGGCATGCACTATTGCACCCGATGAAAAGAGAGATTTTAGGTTGTTTTACACACTGACACCCACAGCATCTAGAAAGTACTTGGCAGAAGATAACGTTCAGTAATTATGTCTTGAATACTGTGGCTCTATACTGCCAGAAAAAAATGTATTTTTGTTGCTGTTTTGGTTCAACGCCTATACCTCTACAATTCCCATACTTCTAAATCATGACCCTCCATTTCTGTCAACAACTATTTTAAAACTGGTTGACATAAACTGGCACTTTCTGAAAACACCAGAAATAGAAGGTAAGAATCATTTGTTTGTAGATTGGTCTCCCAAGTACAAAGCATTCACTGTGGAAATCATTGAGGCGCTAATTGGTCTGCAAGCTGTCTCTTCTGTGAGTGATGGTGGGAAAATAACCCCTTACCCTTGGAATTAATGAGAGTTTCAGAGTGAAGTGGAGAAAGCTGTCATCTTGTGCTAAGGGCTGATATAGCATGTTCCATAGCATGGCTTTTTCGGAAAGGGCAAGGAAGAGAAGACACCATTTGAAGGTAGTGGAGAAGTCCTGAGTGCGGTGGCGATGTGGGAAGGAAGCACATTCTCACTGAATTGATTGTCAGTCCGAGCTGGAGATCCACTAAGGGCACTTGAGAAATGTCAAATGAACACTACTGGCAGCAAAGGTCAGAAGACATGGAAATTTATGAAGTGATCCATATTTTTTGAAATATATTGTATGAAAAATAATTTACTTTTAAGAAAAAGTTCAGCTTTCTGAATGGAGATGGAGGAGGGATGGATGTGGGGATAGATGGAGGTGAAGGGATGGAAGGGAAGGAGAGGAGGGAGGGGAAACTGTGGTCAATATGCAAAATAAATTTAAAAAAATAATAAAAAAGATCAGAAGCTATGGTGAGATTTCCACAAGCTCAGCTGGGAGGCAAATTTTGCTTTGTGTTCTCTTCATTCCCCAGTGTGGATTGCATTTCTTTGGAATCTCTTTTGTATGCCATTCAAAGAGGGTCAAGCAATCATTCAAGTTATCAAACAAGAAACCACCCTGAGGAATGCATTCCTCTAATTGGATATGCTTTTCATTTTCATGTTAATAGAGTAAAAAACAACCACTGTTTATGTGCCACAGGTTAAGCTTGACATTATGCACAACATCAGCTTCTCTAGATATGGCCACCTGTGAGGAGTAAGACAAGTTTGTGTGCCCAAGCAAGGCCATGCCTAAGTAGCTTATTTCTAAAGCATAATGCCTCCCCACAGGGAAAAAGTCACAGAAGTACTTGGATGCAGTATCTCCTATAGGGAGGCCAACTGTGGACAAAGAAAGAGACAGTGAGGAGTCAGGAGACCTTTAACTATTTCCATACCTCTAAACTAGTTAAAGCATCTTCCCAACTTAATGTTGAAGCCAACAGCTAGTCTAGGTTCCTGCTGGTGTTTTGCTCACCTGTCCTTGTCTGCAAAGACACAACACCTTTCCATTGGGATCATATACAGGTGGGAAAGAGCAAAAGGACATTGCTCCTGAGCTGTTTCACCTGTTGCCATGGAGCACTGCTCTCTCTTTCTTTCTTTCTTTCTTTTCTTTCTTTCTTTCTTTCTTTCTTTCTTTCTTTCTTTCTTTCTTTTCTTTTTTCTTTTTCTTTTTTTGCTTAAGTCATTCTCAAAGAAACCCTTTGGATCTTCCACTGTATTTGTTCACTAAAGTTCTTCAATTACCCCCCAAAAACTTCAAGAAATACTCACTGAAGTCAGGGCATTGTGGATCATACTTTTAATACCAGCATTCAGGAGACTGCATCAGGATTATTCCTGTGAGTCTGAGACCACCTTGGGCTACATGGTGAGTTCCAGGCCAGTCTAAGTTACATAGAGCCTGAGAACCTGTCTTAAAAAATAAAAATCAAAGAAATGTTTACTGAATTGAATTCCTCTTGAACCTCCACATACACCCAGAGCCTCCCAAAATAATGAACCTCCTGTCACGACAGAGGCACAAAAAGGTTTCAGGTTGATTTTGACCTTGTTTGAGCTTTTACAATCCTTAACAGCCGAAGTGATTCCTTTCAGCATGTTAACTGAAATGTAGCATCATGATTTCCAGTGGCATTTACTTTTGCTGGGGAGTGTTGAGAATTTGAAATGCCAAAGCATTCTTTTTGGTCAAGTGCAAAGTGGTGGATTGCTGTGGAACGCCCACTGACATATATGGAAGGGCTGGGTCCTGGGAACTGCTGTTCAGGGAGCACCTAATCGTTTGTTATGGAGAAAACTTGTACCATTTTTTCCCTTTTGGTGGTTTATGGAATAAACTACCTCATAGCAGTTATACTCTAGGCAATCATTCAAAGTTTCATTTTTAATTTGATAGGGTAGATTTTAATTGTGACAGTTTTATTCCTTCATATGTGTGGTGTTTACATTTCTTTCTCTGAAGCAAGGGAGTACAAAGTTCTTTTGATTTTTGGAATAACATTATGCTTTGAGAGAACACATTAAAATCTAAGGAGCTGAGTCGCCAGATAAACACAACCATAAATGGTACCCCCAGAAAATGTCTAAAATTACCAAATCCTTGACTAAAATCCAATTGAGATTTTGATGGCAAACAATGAATTAAGTAAACCAACTTTGGACTAGTTGGTTTTTTGTTTGTTTGGTTGGTTTTTGTTTTTTTTTTTTCATTTCAACATATAGAATTGTTTGATGAAGACAAACATTTTTTCTTGTGTATCACTTTTTAATATAAAGGAAAACCTTTCCCAGAGCTGGTGCTTTGGGGAGCTTAGTCAGGACTGCACACGTGATCTTTCCCTAATGCTAAGTAAGAGTAACTAACAGAGCCTGCCTCAGTACAAGTCTATATCTGAGACAATCCCTGCCATCATGAGACCCACCTTCTCAGGATGTCCCAGCAGAAAGTTTTGAGGTCTGTCCTGGCTAACTTTTGTTAACTTGAAACATGTTAGAGTCACTTGCAAAAAAGAAACCTCATTGAGTAAATGTCCCCACAAAATTGGCCTGTGGGATGGCCTGTGGGTCATTTTCTTGGTTAACAATTGATCTGAGAGGGCTCAGTCCACTAGGAACAGTACCATTCCTGGGCAGGTGGGCCTGAGTTATACAAGAAAGCTGACTGAAGAAGTCAGTAAGCAGCATCCCTCCATGGCTTCTGCTTCAGTTCCTGCCTCCAGGTTCCTGCCATGAATCCCTGCCCTAACTTCCCTCAGTGATGACTGTGACCTGAGAGTTGTATTCCTCCCCGTACTGAATTTGGTTATGTGGTTTTACTACAGTAGTAGACGTTGTCTACTAACTAAGACATTGTCTGATGGAAGAGGAGCAACGTATTGGGGAGAATACAAGTACGTGCTTCAAGATCACTGCCATTGTGGGGCTGTGGGTCACAGGCTGGAATTGTAAAAGTTCCACGAAAGTCTCCTAACTTAGTTAAGCAGATAAGAGAGGGATTCTCCTATGTGGACCAGTGGAGAAACACAGACAAATTCATAGTTGTTAGTCAAAACTAACGAGGTGGGAGCTGATGAGATTGCTCAATCAGTAAAGTATTTATAGTGGGAGCATGAGGGACATGAGATCAATCCTTAGAAACCATGTTAAAGAAAAAAAAGTCAAGTGCGAACATACATTTGTAATTAGAGAGCTAGGGAGGCAGAGACAGGAAAACCCTTGGGGTTTTCTGACCAGCCAGCTTAGCCTGCTTAACAAACTCCAGGACAATTAGAAATCCTGTCTCACAAAACAAAGTAGACAGCTCCTAAGGAATTACTCCTGAGATGGTCCTCTGGCATACACACACACACACACACACACACACACACACACACACACACAACAGTGAAAGACAATGTCAGAACAAATGTTACTCTTTTTCATGATATCAGCATGTACCTTTTCATATAGTGCTTAGCTTATTTCATGTATTTCTAATGAAACCTTTTCACTACTAGCCTTCCTTTCAATGAATATGGTGTTTTCAGATGTGTTAGCCTTTGTGATAACTTGTTCCTAAAGGAAAACAGGATAGGTATGGTGAGCATGCCAGAGTTGCAGATGCAAGCACAGGATCCTAAGGAAGGTGGTTGACATGTCCCAGTTTGCCTTAATTATAAGCAGTACAGCCAGAACTAGACCTCAAGTGCTGTGGAGTGAGACACTTCTTGGACAGCCACTCCATCCCCGTGCAAATGGGCAGAAGTGACTAGCTTGAATGAATGTTAGTTTGCTATTAATTTAGGGACATAATAGATAAACTAAAGCCCAGTAATAAATTGGTAGAAAATGGCACTGACTTGTGTGTACCTTTCCAAGAGTGGGGAGGCTGGGTATCACACTGTTCTTTTAGGCTGCTGCTGCCTGTTAGTTTATTTACTGGGCTTTTGATTCCCTATTGAGTCCCTAAATTAATAGCAAATTAATGTTTATCCAATTGAGTTGAGCCTGTAGTTTAAATATTTTTATTAAATAATAGCTAATGAAAGGTAATATAAAAATGAGGATTCTCTGGAAAGAAGGCTAGTTGCAGCTTGTGATGTGAATATTTGAAAATCAGTTCAGTACATCACTTCTACCTCCTTACCTTTTTTCCCCACTGGATCCATTTTTTCTGAGGAACAAAAATGTGGTATTATCATATAAATTCTAGAAGGTTCTTTAAATCACTCTGTAGCAAAAATGAGATTTAAAGGAAATAATGTAGCTAATAAATTCTGTGTGCAAGTTAGTTTTGCAGAATACATAGGAGAATATTGTCAGAATACATAAGAGAATATTCCTTTTAGTTGTGGAGCCACATTCTTAATTATATCATTGTTGGTATATATAAATCATTTCTCCAAGCCCAAATGCTGTCATGGAATCTTCACAAAGAAATTATATATAGATTCATAGCCCTGGCCCAATTTATGTGCATTTGTTACCAAGTAAAAGTCACGTATACTACATAAAATAACCCTCAACAATTTTAATTTCTTGGCAGTCAAGCCTAGTTGAATGAGTAAAAACTTAAAAATGCAGAATAGTTCAACCAAATTATAGCAACTTATCTTTTAAACAATGACACTTCCTGTAACCTATTGTAATAATGCAAGTTATTCTGATTCTCCACATTGATAATTTATCATTAGATAAACCATATAGTGCCATGGAATTAGGACTGCAGTACTTGTATCACTCCAAAGGACATGCACTCTTGTTTAGTTTTCAGTGGGAACAGATTGGTGCTTGGAGCAAAACTTGTATTACATATCTAAGCATAACAAATTTTAAAATCGAATTAACTATATGAATATACAAGCATTTTCGTAATTTGCCCCTAGATGTTTTTTATAAAAATTAATGGAGGGCGGGAAGAGGGAGGACAGGGGAATTCATGGCTGATATGTAAAATTAAATTAAATTATAAAATTTAAAAAATAATAATAAAAAATTAATTCAAGATATACATTTTTGGCTTATACTATTTTTGCTTTGCTCAACTTTTTTTCAGTGCTGGGAATCAAACTTAGGGCCTTACCCTTGCAAAGCAAGCACTCTTCCATTGAATTTCCCTATCCCTTGCTTCTTTGACAAAGGGTCTTACTCCGTAGCCCACATTTTGGCCTCATATTTATGCCTTCTGCCTCAGCCTCCCAAGCACTAGGATTACAGATATATGCTGCAATGTCCAGTCTCTCTCTTAGGGCCAACAGGATGTCTCAATGAATAAAACTGCTTATAACACAAATCTCATTAGCCACATAGTGAAAGAAGACAACCAACTCCCACAACTTGTCCTCTGATCTCCACATGTATGCCCCCACACACTAAATAACTGAATATATAAAAATGCAATAAATAAAACTATTTCTCATTTCACGATTTATATATTGCTTTAAAAATAGATATAATTATGTATGTCTATTTGATTATGGTCATGCAGTTAAAATGATGGGTTTTTAATTGCTTAATTTATCTAATATAATAAGAGAATGCAATCTGTCATTCTAAAATTTTCACACTTTTTCTTCTCTTTCCCTATTAATTCTTAGATCATTGTTTTTATCATAGAGCTTTAAATGCTATCTATATGTGTCTTCCACATTTCTATGCCCAGCCTGGACCTATAAACTGAATTCCAAGTCCTCATTTCTGGCTGTGTACTAGATACTTCCACTTGGATGTCTCACATACCTGTCAACATTATCATTCAAAGCCTAACTCCTGACCTTCACCCAGCCTTCTCTTCCATTAGCATCTCAAAGTCAATCAATAGCTTCTCCATCCTCATTACCCAAGCAACAATAGTTAAAACCATCTTTTCTCTTTTTGCCTCTCGTACTCTTCCTCTCTTTCTAATAAATTAACTTAAATTGTCACCAGTGTCTTTACTGTATTTGAAATCTAAACATTTCCCATCATCTTGCTGTCCTGCTTCAACACCAACACCACCGTTTATGGTTGGAACCCATCAGTTGCCTCTGTTAGTGTTCCTTGATTCAACCCTGGCTTTCCTTTCGATATACTCTCCACTGAGAAGCCAGAGTGATAGCAATTGTGTTAGTCTGGGCGGTGTTGGTGCACGCCTTTAATCCCAGCACTTAGGAGGCAGAGCCAGGCGGATCTCTGTGAGTTTGAGGCCAGCCTGGTCTACAGAGCGAGATCCAAGACAGGCACCAAAACTACACAGAGAAACCCTGCCTCAAAAAAAATGTGTTAGTCATCAGCTCAAGATCTCTAATGCCTCCCTACTCACTTTGAACAAGAACAGAAGTCTGAATCATGATTCATAGGACTCTACAACATCTGGCCCTGGCTACCTGCTTCCCTCCTACCACCCACTTCTTGACTCTCTTACAGTCTTGCTAGACTCTCACTGTTCTGAACTCAAGATTTTTAACATTAATTTCTTCCTTCTTCCTGGTGTGATATTCTCTAACTTTGACTTTTTTCTCAAATGTCATTTTCCCATGACATGATTGTCCCATTTAATACTGCATCTCCTTCAGCATTTCTTCTCACCTTGTTTGCTGTTCTCTATAGGATTCACGTTATGCTTTCCTTGTGTATTTTTTAAATGCCTGTCTTCCTATATTTGTTGCCATATCCACAAATATAAGTATTTATGTCTGTCTGGTTTGTAGCTGAAACCCTAAATTCCTTTCCTGATATTCTGTAAGCACTGACCAAATATCAATGTGATGAATGAAAAGAATGGACCCAGGAGAATGCCAGAAACAGTGGTGCCAGAATAAGGATATCTGAACCACTTCTAGAGGAGAAGATGGGAACTACATGCTGAGGGAGGAAAGCAAGATGTGGTTTCATCTGTGGGGATAAAAAGAGTTTTCAGTGAATATCTTCCAACCACGTAGAGAATTTTAATGCGTATTTTAAGGAAATAGGGTTCAAGTTAGTGAGCTACCACATGAAAGGGCCACCAAGTGTATATATTCCTCTACAAACACAAACTAGTTTAAGGAATTTGAGGGTTCAGATGACTGGATAGTTGAAAGTTGAGTGTGACTTTGTGTATAGCTTAACCCAGAACTTAAATGCTATCAAGATCTATCTACTGCCCCTGCCGTTATTTTTTCAAAGTGTCAGCAGAATGCTCAGGCTATATGTGGTTGTAGGATCTGTCTCAGGTCTCTCTCTGAAGCCTTTCAGACAGTATCATGGTTTGGGGTCAACTCTAGTAGAGCCACTTTCCTGTTTCCCAGGCAGATGTGCTACTCTGGGAATGGAATGATTAGTCAACTTCAATTAAGGTCCACTTCACCCTTGAGCCAAGGTTTGGAGAATAACCGGTTCTGCAGAGAGGACTTAGGATAGAACTTTTCTAAGAAGAGGGGAATGGAGGGTGCTAATGGCTAACATATGAGCTCTACAAAGGAGTAATGAAGGCTTGAACTTCAGACACTGCAGTTGGAATGGAAGGAAAGGGAAGAAGTACCAAACAGAGGAAGTCAAG
>CABHPH010152067.1:18689-46642 GCA_902168325.1 Peromyscus nudipes | reverse complement strand
TTTTCCTTTCTTTTTATATCAAGCTTTCCTTACTTTGCTCCTTGGTCTTCTTTAGCAAACTTAAGTGACATAGTTTCTTTCTCTTCTCTATCCCACTGTCCCTAGAGATGGTGTTATCATTTGAAGATGGTCATAGATGTGTGTTTTCTGCCTTCTTTGGGGACAATGTATATGGAAGTCACTCCAAATGCATGAACTGAGTCTAAGCCTCCTATTGCTCACCTGGAGAAATTAAAAGTCTCCTTTAGAATGAGAAAAGACAGAGATCAAGCACTGAATTTGTAGTAGTGACAATGTCACAGCCCTGTGGCCTTGGTCAGACCATTTACAAGGGAAGCAAGTATGTAAGGTCCTTTGACTTCATTTCATTGTCCAAGGTCCACACAGCAAGGATATTTCTAGTGACCAGAAAAGCAAGACTCTCGGCAAGTGGGACTTGTCTCCCATTTGTGAATGACAGGGTAAGTTTGGGACCCAGAAGAGTCCTAAGTTGGAAGTTCCCCAAGGAATAGATGTGTAAATGTACCTGTGGCTCTTGTGAATGCATTCTCATATGCTAGAATCCTGATATTTGCTGAAATATCAGAATAGCCTGAGACTTGCTATTATCCAAGAAAGACACTGCTGAGAGATGGGTTGTGCGCCCATACCACCCAGTCACTATGTCTGGTCTCATTACAGTGGATCCATTCCCTGTTCTGATACCTAGTTCATGGGAGATACCTAGGCAGGTGGTACCTAGGGAGGTGATGCCTAGAGGGGTCATGCCTAGAGAGATGATGCCTAGAGAGGTGATGCCTAGAGAGATGATGCCTAGAGGGGTGATGCCTAGAGAGATGATGCCTAGAGGGGTGATGCCTAAAGAGATGATGTCTAGAAGGGTGATACCTAGAGGAGTCATGACTAGAGGAGTCATGCCTAGAGGGGTGATGCCTAGAGGGGTGATGCCTAGAAGGGTGATGCCTAGAGGGGTGATACCTAGAGGAGTCATGACTAGAGGAGTCATGCCTAGAGAGATGATGCCTAGAGGGGTGATGCCTAAAGAGATGATGTCTAGAAGGGTGATGCTTAGGGAGGTCATGCCTAGAGGGATGTGAGGTATTCAACTTCTCGTTTTGCTTGAGAGAAGACTTCCTTCTATCCAGATGCAAAACAGTTCTGTAAACTCACTCAAAAGTGTCAAGAACCAGTGTGACATCTGAGATATTTCCTTTTCCTTGAAGACTTTCTTCCTCTGCCTTGGCCTCTCAAGCCTCAGGATGCACATTTCCCTGGTCAGCTGTTTCTTACAGGCCATGGAGAAGGTCGGGCACAGGCCCAGCTCCTCTCTGCCTTCTGCCAGTGTGCTACTTGCCATTGATTTTTTCTGAATACAGTTCTTTTGGTTTTTTTTGTTTTTGTTTTTGTTTTTGTTTTTCAAGGCAGATGAAACTTCATGGACCATTTCTTCCTGCTTTCCTAGAAACAAAGGCCAACCCAAGGGAGGGAGTGTGAGACAGGAGACTTACACAGAAAGTCACTTCTCAGCATCCGACAAGGAAAGTGCTGACCTAGTGGAGGAGCGCTGGGATTTGGAGCCAGTGCTCCTCGAAGCTGCACAGCTGCGTGCGCACATTAATCACGCAGCTTCCCCAGCACCAGGCAGAGTGGGATTTCTGTGATCAAGGGCTCAGTATAAAAAATGTTGTAGTCTCTCTCTCTCTCTCTCTCTCTCTCTCTCTCTCTCTCTCTCTCTCTCACTCTCTCTCTCTCCCTTCCTCTCTTTGCAGCTTTACCCACTCACTCTAGCTCACTCTAGCTTTCTAAGAGGAGTAGATGTTTTTCAAGTCTCCCCCAAATGCTCTTATTTTTTGTTATTTGCACTTTCCCAGTTGAAGTGCAACAGATGTTTCAAAAGGGTTCGGAACAAAATTCCTCATTAGGGAACCATGACAAATAAATCACATCCCTAACTGCACAACCCCCATTTGCTCAGATCTTGGTGGATTTTTTTTCCCAAGGTGAGAAGTGGAAGAAGAATCTATAATAAAACTAAGCGAAAAGAACATAATAATAATCACATTTATTGACTGAGCTGGGAGTTGCTGCTTGTCTAGGTACTTTCCCATCTGTTATTTTACTCCACACTCACAACCCCCTCAGGGACAGGTATTACGGTCTCCATTTAACTTATAAGAAATGGAAATGCAAGCGGGACTGGGGAATTGAGCAAAAGATTAAGCTGATCCACATCTGAAGAATTTGATTAGAGTATGGAATGCTACAGTGTCCACACACAAGCAAATTACAGATTCCCACAATAAACCAAGCCTTCTAAGTTTTAACAGTAAGATGATTCCTACTACCAATGTGTTCTGGACTTCAACTTTCCCTCCATTATTTTTATTAATTTTCAAGGGTATCTTAGATCTCTTCATCAACTCACCACAAATTGTTTATTGTGGGTTTTTTGCAAACATTAATAATAGCATTATCACCAGCAGCAGACTCTCAGAATAAAGCAGATTGCACTGTAACTCCTTGATATACTTGTGTGCACCCAGTGTGACTTGTTTGATGTCTGGTGCCAGATAAACAGGTTCATCAAGTCTTTAAAGCAAATGTGCCTTCAATCAGAGGTAAGCAGATAATGACTGTAACTTCTAGTTTATTAGGTGGAGATGTTAGGGTAAAGGGACAAATGCTGTGAAATCTTTTGTATCCCTCATCTTTCCTGTGGCCCAGTCTTCCAGTGTCTCTCTTTCAGATCTCTGAACCACAATCCTCTTATCAAGAACTTTGTTAGCCATTCTATTCCAAATGGCTACATACTAACTAACTAGTGAACTGGTCAACCCATTTATCATGAATTTCTGTCTATTTTGAAAGGTGCAATGTCCCAAAGTCCTAGAACAGGACTTACACTGAAGTAGGCACTCAAAAATACTTACTGAAGGGATCAGAAGTCAGGAGAAAATAACAAAGTAAAATAAAATGCTTTGGGAGGAATCAGAATGGTATTGAAAAGTCTCTAAACACAAGAACTTAAGGATTGCAGTCTTGAGCTTGCTCACTGACCAAGGTGCTGTTCTTTCCTCAAAGGTCAGTTTCCTAATCATGATGTTAAAAGTCATATACACATGTGAACTTCCTTTCAGAGGACAATGAGAAAAGGTGGTAGTCACATATCTCAGGCCAGCAGTATAATTTTTTATTACCATGCCCAGCCTGAAGTTGAAGTATGAAGCTTGCAGGAAACAGGAAAACATCCTATGTGATGTCTGTTTTTTTATTGTTACTGTTGTTGCTGTTTAATAATCTCTACAGAGTACAGATCTTCAATGATCCAGAATCCAAACAAAAAGAAAAACCTTCCCAGACACAACCCATGCCCATGTACCCCCATCCATCACTGTCCCAGTTGCTGGCCAGCAGGGAAGACTCCTGTGGGCAGGCTTCGCCACCAACACCCCCCATAGGACTCTGCAATCTACAAGATCCACACCCTACCCCAAACCCAACCATCCCCCTGTGACCTCAGTGGCATCCTGAGACACAGAATCTGCCAGCTCAGATTAGATCAAGAGTGGCTCCCTGAGACACAGAATCTGCCAGCTCCAATTATACCAAGAGATACTATTGGACCAAGATTGGCTCCTTGAGACATAAACACAGCAAGCACAGATTGGACCAAGAGCAGCTTACTCTGACACAGGCACCTCTTGCACCTATTGAAGGAAGAGATTGGTAGATGCCAGTGCAAAAATACATACAACAACATAAAGACCAATATGGCACCACCAGAACCTACTGGTTCTACAACAGCAAGACCTGAACATCACAACATAGAAGAAGCAGAAGAAAGTGACCTTAAAAATAACTTCATAAAGATGATAGAGGCCTTTAAAGAGGAAATGAAAAATTCCATTAAAGAAATTGAGGAAAAGACAAACAAAAATTGGAAAAAATCAATAAATCCCTTAAAGAAAGCCAAGAAAACCAAGAAAAACAATTAAATAGGTGAAGGAAACAGTTCAAGACCTGAAAAGTGAAATAGAAACAATGAAGAAGATCCAATCCAAGAGAATGCTGGGAATAGAAATACTGAGTAAATGAACAGGAACTACAGATGCAAGCATAACCAACAGAATACAAGAGGTGGAAGAGAGAATCTCTGGTGTGGAGGATACAATAGAGGAAAGAGATTTGTCAGTCAAAGAAAACACCAAAGCCAAAAAAGTTGTGACACAAAATGTCCAGGAAATCTGGGACACCATGAAAAGGTCAAACCTAAGAATAATAGAGATAGAAGAAGGAGAAGAATACCAACTCAAATACACAGAAAATATATTCAACAAAATCATAGAAGAAAACTTTCCCAACTTAACAAAGGAAATACCTATGAAGATACAAAAAGCTTATAGAACAACAAATAGAATAGACCTCCAAAAACTTCCCTTGCCACATAATTAAACCACTAAACATACAGAATAAAGAAAGAATATTAGGAGCAGCAAAGGAAAAAGGCCAAGTGACTTATAAAGGCAGACCCATCAGAATAACACCGGACCTGGACAGATGTAATGGAGCTAGAAGGTCCTGGACAGACATAATGCAGACACTAAAAGACCATGGATGCCAGCCCAGACTAATATACTCAGCAAAACTTTCAATCCCATAAATGGAGTGAAGAAGACATTCCAAGACAAAACCAGAATTAAACAATACTTATCCACAAACCCAGCCCTAGCAAAATCACTAGAAGGGAAACTCCAACCTAAGGAAGTTAGATGCACTGACGAAAACATAGGCAATAGAAAACCCCACAGCAGCAAACCCCAAAGAAGGGAAATACACACACACTACTACCAAAAGATAACAGGAATCAATGATCACTGGTCATTAATATCCCTTAATGTCAATGGACTCAATTAGCCTATAAAAATACACAGGCTAACAGAATGGATATGAAAACAGGATTCATCCTTCTGGTGCATACAAGAAACATACTTCAACTTCAAAGACAGACATTACTTTAGAGTAAAAGGCTGGGAAAAGACTTTCCAATCAAATGGACTTAAGAAGCAAGCTGGTGTAGCTATCCTAATATCTAACAAAATAGACTTCAAACTAAAATCAATCAAAAGAGATTGAGAAGGACATTACATATTCATCACAGGAAAAATCCACCAAGATGAAGTCTCAATTCTGAACATTTATTCCCCAAATACAAGGGCACCCACATATGTAAAAGAAACATTACTAAATCTTATATCACACATCAAAACCCACACACTAGTAGTGGGAGACTTCAACACCCCACTCTCACCGATGGACAGATCTGCCAGACAGAAACTTAACAGAGAAATAATGGATCTAAAAGATGTTATGACTCACTGGACTTAATAGATATTTACAAAACATTCCACCTTAATAAAAAAAGTATATACCTTCTTCTCAGCACCCCATGGAACCTTCTCTAAAATCAACCACATGCTCAGTCACAAAGCAAATCTCAACAGATACCAAAAAAAAAAGGAATAACCTCTTATATTTTGTTGGATCACCATGGCTTAAAGTTAGATTTCAACAACAACAAAAATTACAGAAAGCCTACAATTGCATGGAAACTGAATAATGCTCAACTGAATCACCAATGGGTCAAGGAAGAAATAAAGAAAGAAATTAAAGATTTCCTAGAATTCAATGAAAATGAATGTACTACATACCCAGATGCTGTGGATATAGCTCTGTATCAATAAACACTGATTAGCCAGTAGCCAGACAGGAAGTATAGGCGGGACTAACAGAGAGGAGAATTGAGGAAGGAGGAAGGATAGGGGAGATTGCCTGGAGCCGCCACCAGGACAAGGAAGATGTAAAGTGCCGGTAAGCCACGAGCCACGTGGCAAAATAGAGATTAATAGAAATGGGCTAAATATAAGAGTAAGAGCTTGACAATGATAGGCCTGAGCTAATGGCCAAGCAGTTTAAATAATGTAAGCATCTGTGTGTTTATTTTATAAGTGGGTTCCGGGACTGGCGGGACTTGGGAGCTGGAGAGAAATTCTCCAGCAACACCCAGACTTATGGGACACCATGAAAGCAGTGCTAAGAGGAAAATTCATAGCACTAAATGCCCACATAAAGAAGTTGGAGAAACCTCACACTAGCGACTTAACAGCACAACTGAAAGCTCTAGAATAAATAGAAGAAAACTCACCCAGGAGGAATAGACACCAGGAAATAATTAAACTGAGAGCTGAAATCAATAAAATAGAAACAAAGAGAACAATACAAAGAATCAATGAAGCAAAGAGTTCATTCCTTGAGAAAATCAACAAGATAGATAAAACCTTATCCAAACTAACTGAAAGGCAGAGAGAGAACATCCAAATTAACAAAATCAGAAATGAAAAGGGAGACATAACAACAGACAATGAGGAAATCTAGAGATTATCAAGTCATACTTCAAAAACCTGTACTCCACAAAATTAGAAAATCTAAAAGAAATGGGCAATTTTCTGCATAGGTACCACATACCAAAATTACAACAAGACCAGATAAGCAATTTAAATAGACCTATAACCACTAAGAAAATAGAAACAGTCATTAAAAGTCTACCAACCCCCCCCCCGCCCCAAAAAAACCCAGGACCAGATGGTTTCAGCACAGAATTCTACCTGAATTTCAAAGAAGAGCTAATACCAATACTCTTCAAATTGTGCCACACAATAGAAACAGAAGGAACATTACCAAACTCTTTTTATGAGGCTACAGTCACCTGATACCCAAACCACACAAAGATGCAACAAAGAAAGAGAATTAAAAACCAGTCTCCTTCATGAATATTGATGCAAAATACTCAATAAAATACTGGCAAACTGAATCCAGGAACACATCAAAAAATTATCCGCCATGACCAAGTAGGCTTCCTCCCAGAGATGCCAGATATGTATGCATGGTTCACCATACAAAAACTGTCAATGTAATACACCATATAAACAAACTGAAAGAAAAACCCATATGATCATCTCATTAGATGCTGAAAAAGCCTTTGACAAAATCCAACACCCCTTCATGATAAAGGTCTGAGAGAGATCTGGAATATAAGGAACATATCTAAACATAATAAAGGCAATTTACAGCAAGCCAACATCCAACATCAAATTAAATGGAGAGAAACTCAAAGTGATCTCTCTAAAATCAGGAACAAGACAAGGTTGTCCACTCTCCCCGTATCTATTCAATATAGTACTCGAAGTCTTAGCTAGAGCAATAAGACAACAAAAGGAGGTCAGGGAATACACATTGGAAAGGAAGAAGTTAAACTTTCACTATTTGCAGATAAAATGATAGTACACATAAGTGACCCCAAAAATTCTACCAGGGAACTCCTAGAGTTGACAAACATCTTCAGTAATGTGGCAGAATAAAAGATTAACTCAAAAAATTGATAGCTCTCCTATATACAAATGATAAATGGGATGAGAAAGAAATCAGAGAAACATCACCCTTTACAATAGCCACAAATAATATAAAATACCTTGGGGTAACTCTAAGTAAGTGGACGACCTGTATGCCGAGAACTTTACGTCCCTGGAGAAAGAAATTGAAGAAGATATCAGAAAATGGAAATATCTCCCATGCTCATGGATAGGTAGAATTAACATAGTGAAAATGCCAGTCTACAGTCTACAGATTCAATGCAATCCCCATCAAAATCCCAACACAGTTCTTCACAGACCTGCAAAGAATAATACTCAACTTCATATGAAAAAATAAAAAATGCAGGACAGCTAAAACAATTCTGTACACTAAAGCAACCTTTGCAGAAATTACCATCCCTGACCTTAAGCTCTACAATAGAGCTATAATAATAAAAACAACTTGATATTGGCATAAAAACTGACATGTGGACCAATGGAATCAAATTGAAGACTCTGACATTATTCCACACACCTATGAACACCTGATTTTTGACAAAGAAGCCAAGACTGCACAATGGAAAAAAACAAAGCATCTTCAACAAATGGTGCTGGCATAACTGGATGCCAACATGTAGAAGACTGCAAATAGATCCATATCTATCAACATGCATAAAACTCAAGTCAAGTGGATCAAAGACCGCAACATAAATCCAGTGACACTGAACCTGACAGACCAAAAAGTAAGAAGTAGTCTTAAATGCATTGGCACAGGAGACCACTTCCTAATTATAACACCATAGCACAGACACTGAGCAAAAATTAATAAATGGGACCTTCTGAAACTGAGAAGCTTCTGTAAAGCAAAGGACACAGCAAATAAGACAAAATGACAGCTTACAGAATGGGAAAAGATCTTCACCAACCCTGCGTCTGACAGAGGGCTGATCTCCAAAATACATAAAGAACTCAAGAAACTAGACATCAAAATACCGAACAATCCAATTAAAAAATGGGCTATAGGGCTAAACAGAGAATTCTTAACAGAAGAATCTCAAATGGCTGAAAGACATTTAAGGAATTGCTCAACATCCTTAGTCATCAGGGAAATACAAATCAAAACAACTCTGAGATACCATCTTACACCTGTCAGAATGGCTAAGATCAAAAGCACTGAAGACAGCTTATGTTTAGAGTATGTAGAGCAAGGGGAACACTCCTCCACTGTTGGTGGGAATGCAAACTTGTACAGCCACTTTGGAAATCAGTATGGCAATTTCTCAGAAAATTGAGAATCAATCTTCCTCAATGCCCAGCTATACCACTTTTGGGAATATATCCAAGGAATGCTCAATCATACCACAAGGAAACATGCTCAACTATATTTATAGCTTCATTATTTATAATAACCAGAACCTGGAAACAACCTAGATGCCCCTCAACTGAAGAATGGATAAAGAAAATGTGGTACATATACTGAATGGAGTACTACTCAGCAGTAGAAAACAATGATACCATAAAATTTGCAGGCAAATGGATGGAATTAGAAAATATCGTTCTGAGTGAGGTAACCTGTAGCTAGAGTTTTCCTGCCTGGTCCATAGTCAGGACAAATCTGTCACCCGCCAGTCCCACAGCCGCTCAGACCCAACCAAGTAAACACAGAGACTTATATTGCTTACAAACTGTATGGCCGTGGCAGGCTTCTTGCTAACTGTTCTTATATCTTAAATTAATCTATTTCTATAAATCTATACCTTGCCATGTGGCTCGTGGCTTACCAGCATCTTCACATGCTGCTTGTCATGGTGGGTCTCTTACTCAGCCTTCCACTTCCCAGAATTCTCCTCTCTGTTAGTCCCGCCTATACTTCCTGCCTGGCCACTGGCCAATCAGTGTTTTATTTGTACAGAACGATATCCACAGCAGTAACCCAGACTCAGAAGGACAAATGTGGTATGTACTCACTCATAAGTAGATACTAGATTTAAAGCAAAGGATAAGCAGACTACAATCCACAGCTCCAGAGAAGCTAGTTAACAAGGAGGACCCTAAGTGGGACGCATGGATTGCCCTGGGAAGGGGAAATAGTTGATATCTCCATGAGTAAACTGGGGATGAGGGGGAACAATGGAGGGTAGGGGATGGAGGATGAGAACATAAGTGAATGGGATGGTTGAGGTGGAACAGGGACAGAGTGGGAGAGCAATGAAAGAGATACCATGATAGAGGGAGACTTCATGGGGATTGGGACAAACTGGGTGCTAAGGAACCTCCCAGGAGTCTACAAGGATGACCCTGCAGTAAGCCACAAGAATATATTATAGAGATTCAGCTGTATATAATGAACTATACCTTGACCAACCAAAGAGTCCTTCAAGAGGAAGCCATTTATCAAGGAATATTTGGTGTTACTTAGCTTATTAATACATATCGGCCATCTTCTGCTATGAAATTCTTGTACATCCATATACTACTAGGCCATATGGCAAACAGTTTAACTTCTTAGACCTACTGATGATCCACTACATAACACCCCTGCAGGGCCTAGGAGACAGGCAGGTTATAGATTCAGAGGTTTGTTTCTTTTGCAAATGAAGCTCAGACCATCCCATGCCTTCAGGCCTAGTAGCATTGCAGAGCTATTCACCAAGGAAAGCAGGTTTTTTTGCACAATCAAGTGCAGTAAGGACTGGAGCAGAGTTCCTGGGTGAAGCAGAGCTGTGTAGCCAGGGATAAGGGAAGGAGGCAGAGTTTCTGTAGATGGTAAGGCAGAATGGCTCAGTTCAAGGAGTGAGGAGCAAGGATAAGCTTTTATAGATTGTAGATGAATCAGGTCAAGAGAGGAGAAGAGGGAGGAAAGGTGGAGGATGAAGGAACAGGGGAAAAAGATGAGATTGAAAGCTTAAGAGATTAATTATTACTAGGGCTATGAGGGGAAAGACAAAGAAGTGACACAAAGGAACTGAGTGTCAGGGCGGAACTGAAGCTGTACAGATAGAATCTTGTCTTAGACAAACAAAGTTGAAGGACAAAAGAACACAGTGTATATAGATTCCTTTCCCTCAGATAACCGCAGGATCCTGGGAGGGATTTTCTCAGGGCAGACCCCAGGGAAAATTTCATTATGACACCAGCTTAGACTACTAGCAGTAGTGAAGAGGGTGCTTGAACTGGCCTACCCCAGGAATCAGAGCAGTGAATACCCTAACTGTTATCATAGAGCCTTCATGCAGTAACTGATGGAAACAGATGCAGAGATCTACAACCAAGCACCAGGCCAAGCTCCAGGAGTCCAGTTGAAGAGAGAGAAGAGGGATTATATGAGTAAGGAACATCAAGATCATGATGGGGAAATGTACAGAAACAACCAACCCAAGCTCATGGGAACTCATGAACTTTAGACCAACAGCTGTGGAGCCTCCATGGGACTGGACTAGGTCCTCTATGTAAGCAAGACAGTTGTGTAGCTTGATCTGCTTAAGGGGCTCCCTGGCAGTGGGATCAGGATCCATTCCTGGTGCATGAGCTGGGTTTTTGGAGCCCACTACCTACCTGAATTCTTAGAAAAGCTTGGCACACACACACACACACACACACACACACACACACACACACACACCAATGAAAGAGTTGCCTCTATGGATCTCAGAAGTCATATCAAATCAGCTGAGGAATCATCTTAACTTGCTTATTTCATTCTTCATTGTTGGAAAAAATTCTGTACTAGTCATCTTTCCTAAAGCCTTTGCTAGGGTTAATAGTTTCAGTAACATTTCTCGTGAGGCTATTTACCTTGTTAAAAACGTGGCTTCTATTGTCTTTAAACAAACAAAAACAAAATCCTCCATCTTACGACCAGTTTTTATTCTTTGTGCATGTTTGTGGAGACAGGAGATCAAGTGCAACCCAACAATCAATGTAACATTCATAGCAGTTTAACCTCTTCCCTTGACTGATGGGGAAACTGCACGTTAGAGAATGTGCTTGATCCAGTGAAGGTCAGAACTCAATGGTGCTTTTCCATTGTATTAACAGAAAATAGCATGAGGGTGTGGGGGAGGGGTGGTGCTGACTGCCAGCCCTGGGGCTGGATGCACTTTATTTAAAAATATAAGCAGGCATGCAGGTATGCCTCCCACTTAACCTGCCCTTTGCTAACTCCTGCTGTGGGAATCATCCAGCATACTATACATGAAGGCATTTTAAAATAAGCAAATGGTCTCTGAGGTTCCTATGTCTGGTAGCATTAACAGTTGGTTAAAATTGACTTCCAATGTACTGGTGACCTCTTACTGTCAGGGCCTCTATAATACTTTGATTTCCTGTGAACCACTCTTTCCCGTTTCTGCTGCCTTGAAGTCAAGGCATAGAAAAACCATATAGGATGACTCAATTTGGATCAAATGACCTGTGTAATAGCAGCAGTTACAATTGATTCCAGAGGACACACACTCTTTACTTCTTCCATTTCTACGTTATGAGGCAAATAGAAAGGAGAATGAATATTTGGGACAGGGAGTGAAAAAAAATTACCAATTGCTTCCCTAGATAGGCACAGCATGAATGCATGAATCCTTATTCCAGAACAGATTAAAGCACATTTGACAGAAACAGAGCCAAGTTTAGACATCAGGATTCAAATAGAACCATTAAAGGATATACCCTTGGGGGTTCTTAGCATTAATCACAGGTGATTATGAGGGCCTTGCCATGTTGTGAGTGTCGGTCATGCATAGAGACTTGCAAATCTCCTTTAGCAAAATGATGGAAAGGGCTGAATCATAAGACAATGATGGTTAACTGCTGCCTCAGAAAAAATAGTCCAAGTTGTTGGAGAAGCTGAGTTTAAAAGAAAAGCAGGAAGGAGGGTTGGGGACAGGGAGGGAAAGCGAGAGGGGAAGGAAGAGAGAATAGTTTTGCTTAAATCCAAAATTGCTTTTTGTTTCATAAATTAATTTGATTCAAGATGTTTGGTGGGATCTAGATCAGTCAGAGAGACAGATGAGTTTTGATTGACATAGATGACCAAGGAGCTCCAATCTGGATTCGTGTGATCGGTGACGAGGCCCCTGGGAACACTGGGGAGGCATGAGGCCTAGAGTCAGCAGCTGCCACTTCGTTCTGAAGAAGATCGAGACCACCAGGGGAGGAGCTGGCTATGCATATAAAATAGGGAGCACTCTTGCAATCATCCACTTGAAAATGAATCATTGGTCCCACATCTGTAATACAAGAGAACTGACTCACCAGTTCTGTGTTCAATTCAATTGTGAATGATTTCATCATGAGCAGGATGGAACGTGCTTTAATTCATTATTAGCTCAGCATCCCCTTCCTTTCTGAACTATAGGCTACTTCCATCCCCAGAGACTGTTGCATCCAGGTTTTAAAGCTCGAGTCTTTTAATATAAGTCCCCATGTCCCCATGTTGACTCTAATTCAATTATACTTAACCACTTGAAAATACTACTTGTTTTTTATTTGAACTACGAAGAGCCAAATGAACAATTTATAGGCTTTTTATAGAGGCATTTTGTGTCAGAAATGAGAAATAATTAACTGCCAGATGCATGTGTGGTTTGCTCTGGAATTTTCTGACCCAGAGTTTTGAGAGTATCCCAGCAAGCACACCCCTTCTATGTCTGTGTCCTTGAGTTAGGATGGACACAGGGCTCTTTCCAGAAAAACCATTTGGTACACAAAGATTAAGTCCCCAGTCAAATGGTTTCTGCCTTCATATATTTTGGAACAAGAAAGAGCCAAAACATTCAGAAACATTCATTTCTAGGTGATTTATTTTCCAACCTTTTTGGTAGTCCTAGAAGTGGCATTGGTCGTAACACATAAAGTCAGCAAATTGCTTCAGCTGTGGATGGTTGCAGGGTTTTTTTTTTCTTTTTTTTTCTTTTTTTTTTTTTTTACAGTCAACAATCACACGCCTCCATATTTGTTGAACCATCTCTTTTCAATGATCCTTTCTAATTTTAAGCGGGGCTTGGTCATCTATATCATATCATGGTCAGTAATGCAAGGTCAGAAGACAGTGACTTTAAGAAATTTGAAGAAAGGCTTTACAGGAGGATATCTTCAAATTAGGGTACAGTGATTACATTCAGCAAATAAAAACAGAACATCTAAGTAAGTTTGAATTTAAGATAAACCACTATTATTTTAAAATAGTACAAGAATACTCCATGAAACATTTAAGGCATGTTTATACTAAGTTTTCATTTGTTATTAATCTGAAATTAAAGCATAAGTCAGTATCTTACAGTTACCTTTCAACCCCATCTTGGGACAAAGGGGTGAAGTCACTTTATTGGGCTATTGGAGTCATATAGTTCAGCACTAAAGTCTCAATACCCAGAGGTGGTATCTACAGAAAATTCAAGGTGGATGACCTTATTGTGATCAACAACTAATCACTTGCACCATATCAGGGTCTAGGAGATGAAGCTTGACCCCAGATGCAAAGTGAGGTTAGAAAGCTAGATCTAAGTCAGGTGACCAAACTGGACAGTTTTTGCATGTTTTATTCTCCATTACCCATGCGTGTCGTCTTCCTGTTTTCCATCTAAATGTCTCATAAAGATAGATGAGGTTGCTATCTAGAGATGCTATAGGAGGCTGAGTATTAATGAAGAAAAGATGGCCATCTGTCCCAGTTCACGACTCTCTGGGCCTTTAATACTAACCAGCTTTCCCCTGGTTAGAATTAAGCTGGTGTTGCAGATCCTCTTACACAGCTGGTACTTACTGCCCAGAACAGGCTTGATAAACCTGTTAAGGAAGCAGGCCTGAGCCCATGAATCTGGCATTGTGACTCACTGCTCTATTGTTCTCTGCTTTGGGGTCGAGCATCACTGCCGATGGAGACAAACTATGGATGGAAACCTTGGCTTTTTACTCCTCCACTTCTGTGTCCTCTTGCAATTAGAAATGAAAATCATTATCCTTCCTGTGTACCAGGGCAGGTGGAGTGAGTAGACAAGGCAAAGGACGTGCCAGTCCCCGGAACGAAGAGAGTGCCAAACACACTGAGGAAAGGGACGCTTTCTTTGCTCTCTTGGTTCTTTTCTTCTTCCCAACAGCCGCATATCCCGGTTTTCCCAGGATAGCCCAAGTATATCCCCGCTACCCCGTTATAATTAATAGCAGCCCTTCTGTGCCAAAACACGGAGGATGTCGTGAACTCAGGTAAGCTGGCTAATGAATACCAACCTCAGATCTACTGGACAGCAAGCCGAGTACGTTATACTAGAGTTTTCTCCGAGTTCTCTCAATTGCCAACAGTCCAGGAGCACCGAGTCTTCGGTTGCTGCCCCGTGCAATACTGAGTCTCCCTTTGACTCTGAAAGCTGAGCAGGTTCTAGGCAGAGATAGGGCTGAAAGAGTCTTTTCTCTCCTTTCAAAAGCCCCATGAAATACTTTTTCTCAGCCTACTTCTGCTACAGGAGCCTAAGAACTAATAAAGCTACATCGAAATTAACATATGAAAGAAGCCAATTTGCAGAGAACTGGAAGCCCTTCCTTCCCATGGCATCATCTAAGGCAAAATAAAGCCCCTGCCATATAAATGGCAAGGGAGGGGCTACCAAAGGCTTTCGGCTCTTAGTTCACTACCTCACTTCTATTCACGGGAATGATTTTCCTTTTCTTAAAAAAAAAATATATTCATTTCACGTATCAACTACAGATCCCCCTCTTATTCCTCCTCCTACTCCCCCACCCCCCACCTAGCCCTCCCCTCCTCCAAAAGGATAAGTTCTCTCATGGGGGGACAGCAAAGCCTGGTATATTCAGTTGAGGCAGGACCAAGCCCCTTCCCGCTGCATCAAGGATGAGCAAAGTGTCTGACCATATGTAGATAATGGGATCCAGAAAGCCAGCTCATGCACCAGGGATAGATCCTGATCCCACCTGCCAGGGGCCCCTCAAACAGACCAAGCTACACAACTGTCTCCCGCATGCAGAGGGTAGTCCGGTCCCATGCAGGTTCCACAGCTGTCTGTCTAAAGTTTGTGAGTTCCTACGAGCTTGGTTCAGCTGTCTCTGTAGATTTCCTTATCATGATCTTGACTCCCCCGCCTTGCTCATATAATCCCTCTTCCTTCTCTTCAACTGGGCTACCAGAGCTCAGCCTGGTGCTTGGTTGTGGATCTCTGCATCTGCTTCCATCAGTTACTGGAAGACGGCTCTATGATGACAGTTAGGGTATTCACCAATCTGATTACCATGATTTTCCTTTTCTTAACAAGCCATTTCTATACCATGCCTGAATTAAAAGGCACAACTTTGTCTCCATCTCTCCTAGCAGCTGCTGGGAATTTTACCTACACTGTTGTGTTTTTCTCCTAAACTCCAATAAAAGTGCTCTTGAGCTTCCTTTAGAGTCCATTCCCAAGTTTTTATTTTTTTATTTATTTTTATTTTTATTTTTATTCCCAAGGTGGGGAATCTCCTGTTGGTTTACATCTTTGCCAGTATTTTTACCTTCAACAAGATGGATCTTTTTTTTTTTTTCACTCTGCCTTGCAGAGGTCATTTGAAAGGCCACAGGAAGTTATTTGCTTCCTTGCAGCATTTTCCATCAGTACAGACCTCATGATCACTTCTTCCATGTGGATTCTGCCCAGAAATTGAGCAATCAAATAGTTATCAAGGCCACTTACTTCTTAACTGACTTTGTCATAACTACACTTTTTAGTTCATTTAATGACTTTGGCACTCTTGTGCGGTGTGTGGTTTAACAGTCCTCAGGATGTTAATTGAAGCCCAGTTGACTTAGGAAAGGGGTCAGTGAAGACTTGACATAGGTTAAGAAGTTGAACCATTGTGGACCTTTGGATCACACCATTGGTATCTTTGAGTCTGAAGCTGAATGCCAGCTTCAGTTCTTTAGGCCCATAGATGTTGTCAGCTGCTCTTACCTTCCTGGCCATTTGAATCTTGTTTTGATCCACCTGCTTCTGTTCCTCATGGAACTCAAGGCATTTGGCTTCTTCATACATAGGCTTCTTCCTTGCTCTTTGAAGCACCTTTTGGGCAAACATAGTTCACAAGGTTTTTCTTCAACTTGGCAATTCCTCGAGCTTTTCTTAAAGATTTCGGCACAGCAGGAGCCTTCCTTTTCTTCTCTGTGACGGCCTTTATGGGTCCAGCCAGAAAATAAATTAGAACAGATATTGTTTGAAGCCTTTCACATTAAGAGCTCTCTGAACTTCAGGCAATGGAGGCCTTGGAGGAAAGAGAATTCCCATGGCTAGTTAACCTGTGTGTACCTTGCAGCATGTCAAGGCTTTGGAAAGTGGACCAGGAGGATTGCCTCATGTTGCTCAGTGGTGGGAAGAGACTGGCAGGTTCTCAGGTTTGATGCAGCTTTTATGAGGCAGGGAGGAGTTGACAGATACTAAATGGGTGCACACCTCATCATCAAAATGTTACATAGATTTGATTCATCTTTAAACACAAAGTAAAGAATTTGTTGATGCTTCTTCCTGGAAAAATTACTGCCTAGAAACTTCTCTGTGCCCCATATCTTGGCAAGAACGGCTTCTACTTTTTTTCTTAGAAATATTCCTATTAAATAGTAAGTCTTAATATTTAATATTCATTCTCTTAGAGATGACAGTCATTAGATCTAGAATCTTTAATCAATATCTAGTAGGCTGAGAAAATTCTATGCCAGAGGTTGTATCTGGGGCTCTTTGTGCTGAGACCTCATTCCATAACATCAATGATTTCCATTGTAAAGTCTGAGTGTTGAAGGAAAGGAAAGTATCACTTTCCTCCTGGACTGCAACTGGATCTCCTATAGCATGAATCTTATTAAATAAAAACAAACCCAGAGCCAGGTATTGGTGTGAACATTGAAAGATCAGAGAAACAGAACAAGTCACATCCAACCTCACCTCACCAATTCCTCAGCTGATCTTGTTTCCTCAAACTGGAAGCTTCTGTGTCCTCATCCAAATGGATCTCAGCTGAACTGCTGCTGAAAGCCTAAAAGCTTAAAAGGCTCTAGTTCCTGGTCCTTATGCCTTATATACCTTTCTGCTTCCTGCCATCACTTCCTGGGATTAAAGGCATGTGTCACCATGCCTGGCTGTTTCCAGTGTGGCTTTGAACTCACAGAGATCCGTGTGGATCTCTGCCTCCGGAATGCTAGGATTAAAGGTGTGTGTGCCACCATTTTCTGGCCTCTATGTCTGTCTAGTGGCTGTTCTGTTCTCTGGCCCCAGATAAGTTTATTAGGGTGCACAATATATTGGGGGACACAATATCACCACAATCTCGTGCTGTGGAGAACATGTATTCATGCCTGCTGTTCTGGTACTGTAAGAGCAAGTCTCTGAGACTCTGAACTCGGAGGCTGGCACCATTGCTTTCACCCGTCATGTCTGATAAGGTAGTGCAGGCTGAACACTGAGCTGTAGTGCCATCCTGTCACCCTTGCTGGTTGGTGTCCTGCGATTCTAGCCTGTAACCTCAAGTGGAAGATTAGGAGCAAGAAAAGGAAGCTTCTCTGGGAGGCATTATTGTTGAGAGAATGAAAGTAATCAATAGGGACATTAACCAATAATTGTAACAATACTGACTGATCTTGGTGTTTTGGAGGGAAAATCTTGAGATTAAATAAAAGTTCATGTATTTTAGCATAGTGTAGGTACTACAGCATTGTATTGAGTTTTCATTCTTTGAAAAGAACTGGATGATTGTATACAACTTGAGCAAGGAAAGCCCATCATCCCATTGAGCTGAGCCAAAAACTTGCCTGTCAATTCCAAAGAATATGTTACATAGGACATTATAATAGCTTTTAGCTGTAGTAATCATCCTCAGCTACTAAATAACTGGTTCCTAGTAATGAAGGTGGCGTAAGGATGTAGAGTAAGATTTCACTAGAGTGACAGACTCATGGTTCTGGATATAAACAGGTAGAAGAATGGGTCTCCAAGATCCTTTGCAGCCCAAACTGTGATGTTGTCAGGGAGGGAACATTGGAAGAATGTGGAAGCAGTGCCATGAGGCCCGCAAGCCAAACTCTCCCATCGGAATAGATGAGGCAATTCCACAATACCGGCCAGTAGATGTCTCTCTCTCTGTTATTTCCCTTCTGATCATTACCTTGGCCATAAGACAGTTCTGCTACATTACTCGACTGTACTGGCGAGAGAGAACTGACAATATTAAAATGACTCCATTGCTTTTATGAACTGGCTACAGGAGACTTGAGTACATTTCCATTACTGAGATGTGTTGCATGCTTAACCAAATGCTTTTGGAGGCAGATAATTAGGCATCGTAAGCTGTGATTGTTTAAGGAAGACACACATTGAGGTTTGAGACATGGCACAGGAAATGCCTGACTTTTGAGAATAACCTGGGGTGATTTGGGCTGGGAACTTAGGGAAGAACAAGACTTCTTCCTGTAGCAAACACTCTAATGGCAGTATTTAAAACACAAGCATTCTCACTAGGTGACTGGTGAACAGTCCTCATCCTGCCACCAAAGGAGGGTGTTGCTTTTTTAAAAATTTGACTTTCTTGTTCTGAAACAGCCAGTGCCAGCATGCTTAGTTTGCATGCGCTGACACAAAGCATATTTGAAATCTGAAAGCATTTACGCATTAAATAATACAAGGTCCCATATCTGGAGTAAATTACTGAAAATTCTGGTTTAAAGGGAACACATTCACTGCACCTTTTAAGGCCTCCCAAAAGAATCATAAAGACAAAAAATACTTTTTGAATTAAATAAATAGACAATCTGGAGCCAATAAAGAAGAACTAGATAAGGACACTTTTGCTAGTCCTTCCCAGGTAGTCATGAGGAAAGGTAGGGTGATTACTCATGCATATGACTCATAAAGTATCCATTGAGACATTATCAAGGCTTCCAGGAGATTCCAATGAAGCTGTTGAATAGACAGGCAGGTTTGAGTGGGGCTGATTTCTGGATCTATATCTGCCAAAAGTCAACTGAAACCTTGATGTTCAAAGTGTGGACAATGGATGAGGGCTCCCAGGTACATCTGGAGCTTGTTGGAAGTGCAGACACTCACACTTCACCCCACACTACAGAATCAGAGTGTCCACTTTCATAGCATACCCGGTCATTTGCTTCTATCTTCCAAAGACAAAAATGCCATTTAATTATTCTTTTATTCATTTATGTATTTAATGAGCAATTGAGTGTGTAGTTGATACCAGTCTTGGAACTAAGCTCTGAGGATATAGTGATAAACAAAACAAGACAGACAGGCTTTATGACATCATATTTTATTTTTATATTTATTTATCAAATAGTCATAGCACAATTCTTGCAAACCATGACTATTTGAATCACTTCACTTATACTGATATATTTTATCTTCTAATAACTCTGTGAAGTGGGCTCTATAATTCTTGTTATTGTTTGCACTTTAGAGATAAGGAAATGGAGGTGCAGAGAGGTAAAGTAACTTCTGTAAGCATCAAAAAAGCTGAAGGTGGCAGAGCACGGATTAGAATCCAGAAGTCTGACTTCAAAGTTCAGATCAGTAAGTCAATCAGCTAGTTATGTTATTTACCTCCCAAGGACATAATCAGAATGTTGTGACAGAAGCAGTGGGAATCCATTAGCCAGGCTGGTCATAAATGTGCTTGTGAGATACTGTTCATTTATAAGAGAGAAGCACCCTCATGTGAAGATGTGCAGAGCCAACTTTCAAAACAGAGCATGTGTAAGACATCTGCAATACAAAGAATGTGGCCTCTTCTAAGACCACCCAGGGAAGCCTGGAGAGATGATAGGTGAGGCTGGGGAGAGGTAAGGGAAGGTCAAGCTGAGGAGTACACGGTATTGAAAACACAAGACTTTGGAAGAGAACAGGGAAGGAGAGCTGGTCTAATGCTAAGTATTCTGAGAAACCAACGAGGGTTTGGTCAGGAGAGCGTGACAAAGTGACTGTTAATGTGACAGCTGAGAGGACAACAGGTTTTAGAAAGCAAAGGCAGAGGCATCAGAACTATCCAGAGCTGGCTGAGTGGCCCAGGTGCAGGATGGAACAGCCCTCATCCCAGTTGTAGCTGTGAGGGATGCAGAGCAGGACTCAGGTGTAAATGCTGACCGGCAGGCAGGACCAATAGAAATGATTGCTCACACACAAGGATCTGTGGGTTTCTAAGAGTCAGCGATGCACAAAGGGCAGAATTAGGTTACTACCAGGGTTTCGATTTGAGCAGATTGGATCCATGGCACTGCTATTTGTTAGACTAGGACAAGCCAAGGTGACCAGTTGGGTGAGTGGGAAATAGCTGTTCCTCTTAGGATTTATCAACTTGAGCTGTTTCTGAGACTCCAGCTGGATACGTAAGAGAAACATCATGTCTTTCTACTCTTTCATTCTGGGTCTGGGATAGACTGTAACTTGATATTTACTAAATGAACTACAGAGAAGTCTGTTATGGGAAGATATATTGCTAGTTGCCTGTCTTAGCACTGCCTGTTGGTTGTTATAGCAGAGATCAAAGCTTTGCTTTGTAGAGTTAGGATGATATACAATTGTAAATGACCACCCCAGCAAACAAATCAGAAACAACAGAGCTAATGCATTATGTAATCTGCACTAAGTATACAGGAACTTCTTGAGAGAAGATTATGGTAGTTAGACTCCTGGCTCTGGGAGGGAGGATGACACCCAGAAGCAAGCGCCTTGCAAGCATGTTTTTCTCTTCAGAAGATGGTCACTAACTCAAGTGTTTCAGAGGCTGCTGCTTTAGATATGATGTCCATGATGAATTTTGTCCAAGGCTAATCAATGCTACTCTACCAAAACAAACTTCAAACTCTTTTAGAGAATTCGAATGTTGTATGAGAGTCATTCATCTCGTCACAGTGATGCTATAGTCACTCCGTTCTTTGTTCATCTCTAAGCTTCATTCTATTATGTCAGTCATGGAAACAGTTACGGGATCCTCAAAATTGCTCATACAAAACTGAGATGTGCAGAAAAATACAGTTTACATGTTTTCTAAATTTGTTCTGGGGGCTTGTATGAATCTGCCTGATTGGTCGGGTGAAATGAGGCAATCACCACCCTCATTTTAATTCATTCCATCTTAAAATTTAGGCCATTGGGCAACACTGTCTTTCAGATTTTAGGATCCTGTTCTTCCTTATACTGCATACTATCTTAGGATGGTGTGAGACAGGGAGAAACATTTTCATAGTGTCACAATGAAGATCTCTGCTCGATGCTCCATGGGTGAGTGGGGACTGGTGTTTGCTAAATCTGGCTTACTAAGTGCTTCCATTGGGCATTCAGTTGCTGATAGTTTTATAGTGCATTTCATAGCTCAATCAGTGGAACTAACAGAGAAGGGAAATAAGAAATGTACTCCAAAATGTAATATTAGGTGTACACATTTGGACTCTGCAAGCACAGAGGAAAAGTCTGACTAGTACAAAGTAGAACCATGGAGCCCTTTGAGATAGGCTTGATGAGAAATGCATCTAAGCCAGGGGTTAGAAACCTGGCTTTTGGAGAAGAACCTCACTTTTAAAGAGTTCTTTGGTCACCATAATGGATTGGGTCTTCACTAGCAAACAAAAACCTCATTTTTCCAGCATCATAAAGCAGTGTTTTAAAAAATGAAATTAGCCGGGCGTTGGTGGCGCACGCCTTTAATCCCAGCACTCGGGAGGCAGAGCCAGGCGGATCTCTGTGAGTTCGAGGCCAGCCTGGGCTACCAAGTGAGCTCCAGGAAAGGCGCAAAACTACACAGAGAAACCCTGTCTTGAAAAACCAAAAAAAAAAAATGAAATTAATTCAAAGAGCAAGTGCTTATGGAGCCTCCTGTGTGCTCTTCCTTCTTCTAGTGCTCTGAACGAAGAAAAAAAGGCAAAAGACATCGTATTCATTAGCCACCAAGAAGCCACAAGCTACTTGGGGAGAGATGAGGCACACCATGAAGTAGTTGACTAATGGATGCAGTTAGGACAGGGACGTTGAGGCAAGTGGTTTGTGAAGATGGAAAGTATTCAAAGAAATGAGGAATGGAAGACTACTCTGAACTAGCACTCTCTATGAATGATGATTTATATACAAACCATTGAGAATGGCTGTGCTGGAAGAGAAGCTGAGAAGGTAAAAAAGATAGAAGGAGGTGCATAAATCATAACTTTGGTGTGTGGTTGAATAGAATTACACTGTCCAATATGGTGGCTACTAGCCTCATGTGGTTATTGTGTACTTAAAATACAGTGGTCCAAAAATCTGTGGATAGCTAGTCGACAGGTCCTCGGGGAGAACTTAGTGCTATTATTCTGTCAAATGGACATGATGATAAACTGTCCTGTAAGTTATTATCTTTATACTCAACAGTGAATGCATCTCTCAACCCTCATTAGAGAAGCTTTTTAAAAAAAATAGCAGATAGTAATTAATACAGAGATTGTGCATACCATAAGAGACTGTGAAGTTCTCTAAATGGATCATCTGTTTCATAGCTCCTTTCCCCAAATCCTGAGGGATCATTGAGGAAGTCAAGGAGGAAATATTTTAAGACATAGAGGGAATGGATATCTGTAGCCAAACAGTATTTGCTGGACATGACTACACACTTTGCACATGTGAAATCATGGCAGCTGGAACTACATTCACAAGATTTTCACAAGATCAAGCCAGTCTGAATTCCAGCACAGATGGAAAAGGAACTCATATAGTCTCACCCACAGCAGAGGAGCTGTGGGAGTTCATGACTGCTGGGGTCGGGGGACCACTCTTGTTTAGGGATGTGGGCCTGAAAGACTACCCATGCTTTAGTAGATGATCCCACACCCATGCACATGTAAGCAACACTAAGTAGACTCAGTGGATATTACATTAAGAAAGAGAGAGTCTCATGAAGCTGTTATAAGAGAGAAATTAGAGGGAAATGAATGAATAGTAGATTGGATCTGAATATATTATAACTGATTATGAATATTAGATAAACTATTTTTTGAAAGAAAGTGGACGATAATGGCCTGTAGAATTTTTGCATTATACTAACAATGCTTCTTTAATGCAATTAATCTACATATTGACTAAGTCACACATGCAATGTTTCAAAATCGTATTAAAACTATGACTGCATTTATTTTAATAAAGAAAACTGGTATGTTAAAAAAGATGTATCAGAAAATATGACAAGATCAAAATTAATATATATTGTTTATGTAAGATATATGACAGGTGTTGGAGTATTAATGAACATCTATTAAAAAAAGATGTAGTTATTTATTTTATGTATATGAGTGCTCTGTCTGCCTGTCTGCCTGCCTGCCAGAGGGCATCAGATCTCATCTTAGATCATTGTAAGCTACCATGTGGGTGCTGGGAATTGAACTCAGATCCTCTAGAAGAGCAGCCAGTACTCTTTACTTCTGAGCAATCTCTCCACCTCCTAATGTTTAATATCTTAATTAATTTTAAAGTATGATATATTGAAATGTTAATATTTTAGATACATTCGATTAAAGTGCGTTATTTAAATAAAATTTTCTGTTTCTTTTAACTTTGTCCTTAAATATGGTTATTAGGAAATTCAAAATCATGCTTGTAGTTTGCTTTAATTTCTCTTGGACAAGACTGGTAGAAAAACATGAGAGAAATGGTTGCATACTGAAAAATTAGATTTGTGTACTCAGTAGGCCCTGTCCGTCCTCCCAGAATGCTCCATCCTCCTAGGAGGATCCTTCCTCCCAGGAGGGTTCTTCCTCCCTGGAGGCTCCACCCCCCCAGGAGGCTCATTCTTCCCAGAAGGGTCCTTCCTCTCAAGAGGGTCCTTCAACCCCTTTTCTGTGAAGAAAAGAAAAAGAACATTCTCAAACTCCCACAGGACGGTGACTGCTCATTCAAACTTAAGCATTCACGAATTCCGTAACATCACTATATAGACCATATTGTATCAACTTTTATCAGTTTTACATACATAAAAATTACAAGATACATTGGTAAGAGAACTTGGGCAGGTAAAGCCCTGACATCTCTAGCACTGATTTAGGGGTTCTTTTGGAGTCTGAAGTTTTAATTCCTGAGTGGGAACTGGGAACCTTGGGGCCAGTCAGGATAAGAACATCAGCTTAATTGGGTAGTGTGTTGAGTATCAGGAATACTGATACTGAATGCTGATACCTGAATCTACCAGGTTGAGTTGAATCCCCAGGGGAGTCTTTGCCCTGGAGGTGATGGGAATGGGAGGGTTGGGGGGAGGGGGAGGACGGGAATCTGTGGCTGATATGTAAAATTAAATTAAATTATAAAATAAATAAATAAATTAATTAATTAATTAAAAAGAGTTGGAGGTTTATTTCCTGGACAGTAAGAAATTTAATGTACTTCTGTCTACCTAGCAGGGTTCTGTGATATTCTTGCCTTGTTTTGGTACTGAATTATCCTCTCTTGAAGCTTGGATCTTGGCCCCTAGACTTATTCAATGAGGAAGCTGAATGGAACTGGACCTTTCTGGGTGTTGTCAACCCTGTTTTAGAATTACTATCTAGTACAAGGTCAGGACTGCCAAGCAAGAGCCATTTGCACGTCTGTGTGACAGATACAGAGTTGTTGTCTTGTAGCTAGAAATACTGTTGGATGCTGGTCCTGAAATACCTTGAAATCTTTCCTCTAGTTCTGTTTTTAGTGTCTAGCTTTGTCCTGGAAGACTGAAACGTCAGCTTACCTGACAAGTAAAATGTAACCATGATCCATTGTCTAAAGCCTGTTGATCCTGGGACTGTCATGTAGGAAGCTGCCTTTACCAGAGCAGAAATGTGTCCTTCAAGGTGTGTATCTGAGGTTGGAGATAATTGTAGTATGAGGCCTCCATCAAATGGGTTAAATGCCAATGTTACAATCTTGAATAGGTCTGCTACTGTTTGGGGTACAGAGTTTTTTATTTACTGAATTCTCCAAGTGTCCCTCAGGAGTCTTGCCTTGACAGATTTATCCTAGGATCCTGTCACCAGTGGCTGTTTTCTCACTAAGTAGATGGAGGGAAAAGCCAATGGAGGTAACTGCCAACTAAGAGTCACTTGAGTATTAGCACGATGAAGTGAATGTAAATTATATGCAATCTGGAAGGTCTTAGTTTCTTTTGTGTTGTCCTAGATTTTTCCTTTGTGAAAGCATTTGATATTGCTACTAGTATTGTTGGGGAATTGGAGACCAACCCTTACCCACACTTCATGGTGGATGGGCTGTGAAGACTCTACTCTAAACATGGTGGTGGGGGAAGCATCAAGATTTCAGAATGCACTTCCATCAACTTGTGAATTGATAGATGTTTCACCCTCATCACTATGGTGGTAGAAACATTTCCCATTTGCCTTTGCTCCATTTTAGTGGCAGAAGTTTTGTGGGAAGGGATAAAGTATGGAAAGGACAGAACTGTCGAATTTTAGCCTTTGGTGGGTCTTTAAGAAGGTGCACTTCTCAGCCTTTCTTTGGCCAGGATATCTTTGGTTCAAGATAATCGCTATCATTAACCCTGAGTTAGCCTATAATGTAAACCAGGAACTGAATGTTCTATACATACAGTTTTCCCTCTTGTTTTGTGACAGTACCGAATCCTGTGTGCTTTATATTTTGTCCTGTCCATGTGCATGATGATAAAGTTTAATTACAATTTAGTCACAATGAGACATAGCAGCCAATAATAAGATGGGACGATTTTAGCAATGTACTGTGACAGAGCTAATCTGTGATCCTTTCCCTCTGTGTGTGCCTGCATGGCTCACTTGACTGCTGGTGCCTCATGTTGCCATCAGTCACATTCTCTGTTCATGTTCTCCCACGCACAAGTTCAATGTCTTCTCTGTCTTAACAAAGCAATTATCAAGGTGCATCATCAAAATTTGCACGGATTTCCTTTTCCTCACAGTTTCACAGCTAGGACATATGTTCTTATTGCAATCTCAGCAGACTTTGAACACAGTTTAACTTTCCTTATTAAACTGAGAAATTTTTAACTTTTTGCTTACAGAAAATACTTTGTGATTCTCTTTGGCATAATCAAATTGTCAACATCACTACTCTTGGATTTTAAAATATTTCTGGGTTTTGTTTACTTGTTTGGTTTTCCATTAAGAAATTACTATTTTCTTCTTCATGAAATCCTTCCCTCCCAGAGCTCTAGGAATCCTGTGGAAAGATAGGCAGAAGGAGTTGGGGAGGCAGGGGTGATGGAGGACATGAGAAGAACAAGACCCTCTAAAACAACTGAGTGAAGCTCATATGAACTCACAGAGACTGAAGCAGCCAGCACGTGGCCTACATGGGTCTGCACCAGGTTCTCTGCATAGAATAGACATTCTAGCTTTCAGTTTAGAACGTTTATGGGACTCCTGAGTGTGTGAATGAGTGGGTCTCTGATTTCTGTGCCCTTTCTTTGGGCTCTTTTATTTTTCTATTGGCTTGGCTTGTCCAACTTCAATATGATACTTTTGATTTATCTTATTATATTATTTTATTGTGTTTTGCTGTGATCTCCTAGAAGCCTGTCCTTTTCTAATGAGAGGCATAAATGGAGTGGATCCGGATGGGAGAGAAGGTGGGAGCAACTGGAAGGAGTAGAGGGAAGGGAAATTGTATTTCGATAAAAAAAGAAAAAGAAAAAATATTTTAAAAAGGTACATATGAACTCCACATGAGATTAATACCAATACAGCGTGTCATCTCCAATGATAGCCATCAATCTTAACATTAAGAAGAAAGAAATTATTGTTTTTATTTTTGAAAATTTCATGTATCTATACAATTCATTGTGAACATATTCATCCCATTACCCCTGCTTATTCCCCTTCCACTCTTGCTGACCCCCTTCTTATTCCCAACTAGGCTCCTCCTACTTGTGTGTGTGTGTGTGTGTGTGTGTATGTGTGTGTAGGTTTTGTGCAGGTAGTCACAGCCACAGCTTCTATCTGTTCATGCCAGATCCGTGTAACATCAAGAAAATAGCATTTAGTACTTTCGCATTTTGAAAACAAGCACTGAGATATAGTCACAGTGAATGTGATAACTAACTATCACTAAGTGACTAACAAACTTACACGGGCTGGGAAAACTGAAAAAAGATGCCATGAGAGTGCATCACTATTCAGGACAGTATTCACTTGAAAAATGCAAATTACTTATTGTAGAAGCTTCCATTTAGTACCTTTGTGCCTCAGTTCACCACTGAAACCATGAAATTCAATGCCATGGAGACAGGCACTGTTGTGCAGGTGCAGCCCTGGGAGGTCTCCTCCCTGTGCAGTTGTACAGGTGCAGCCCTGGGAGGTCTCCTCCCTGTGCAGTTGTACAGGTGCAGCCCTGGGAGGTCTCCTTGTACAGTTGTGCAGGTGCAGTCCTGGGAGGTCTCCTCCTTGTACAGTTGTGCAGGTGCAGCCCTGGGAGGTCTCCCTTTTACAGTTGTGCAGGTGCAGTCCTGGGAGGTCTCCTCCCTGTACATTTGTACAGGTGCAGCCCTGGGAGGTCTCCTCCTTGTACATTTGTACAGGTGCAGCCCTGGGAGGTCTCC
>CABHPH010152067.1:0-18679 GCA_902168325.1 Peromyscus nudipes | reverse complement strand
CCTTGTACAGTTGTACAGGTGCAGCCCTGGGAGGTCTCCTCCCTGTACAGTTGTGCAGGTGCAGCCCTGGGAGGTCTCCTCCCTGTGCAGTTGTGCAGGTGCAGCCCTGGGAGGTTTCCTCCTTGTGCAGTTGTGCAGGTGCAGCCCTGGGAGGTCTCTTCCTTGTACAGTTGTACAGGTGCAGCTCTGGGAGGTTTCCTCCCTGTGCAGTTGTACAGTTGCAGCCCTGGGAGGTTTCCTTTCTTAATTCAGGTGTCAAGTCCAAGAAGTCAATTAGAAACAAAGAATGTCATTGCTGTATAAAGGAGCACCCAATGGAAGAGTAGCTCAGCAAGGAAACCTCCTTTGCAAAAAGTGGTGCACCAAGACCCACACTTGGCTAGCAAGCACACTTGGTCGTGATAGCTACCATCTTTTATCCCTGTTGTGATTGAGTCACATCCTATTGCTGGGAGATTTACTTCACAATCTGGTTCATCTGGATAATTGGCTCACAGGGGATGAGGAAGGTTCAGGAAATATTAGTACTTGACAGGCTCACTAACTTTGATAGAAACAAAACAAAACAAAACAAAACAAAAACAAAACAAAACACAAAGGAAAACATTCCCCACAGACTCATTGTTAGCTCAGGTGCCAAGCCCAGGAGAAGCTCTCCTTTGGCTCAGTGCTGAGCCTAGGACCTTGGTTTAATGTAGATCGTCATCTTAAAAATTTTTAATAATTTTTGTTGGGGATCAGGACATACATTTCCATATCTAAATGGGCCTTACAAATTATGTAACCCATGGAGACTGCATCCCAATTTGGGGATGGTTGTTTTCAGTGACAATTGATTTTAAAAGTTATGTTTTAAAAAGAGTCATGATCTACTCTAATTCCCAGCATTGCTATGGACACACACACACACACACACACACACACACACACACACACATGCACTCACACAGTCAGAATACAGAAATCTATGGCATGTGAGAAGCATGTGTAACACTGAATTTGGATCTTACCTTGTGAGATAAAGGAGCAGTAATTTTTCTCTGCATTGTGCTATTTTTACCTTATAGAGTCTGTGACTCCAGCGTGTGTCTCTTTAAGCAGTCTTTTGGCCAAAGGCTGCTATGGGTCATGGCCTACCTGTTTCATCTTTCATTTGCCCCTTGGGTACAGAATGAGACTTAATAATGAAGTGAGCCAAGAATCTCAGTGTGGCCGTCATCCTTCTTGTTGATAGTACTTAAAATAAATTATCAAATTACTCCAAGAAATTTCAGGTTGTTGCTTTCAAAATACCAAATGTTATTTCTCAAGGCAAATGTTGAAAAATGTCAGGACCATAAAGACTTGGTTTATTCGTATAACCTCTACTTAAGGTCATAATAAAATACATTGAGTCAGTGAAAGAAGACATTCAAAAGTAAATGTTCATAACACGATTATTAGCAAGATTATCAATATTGGGATTAAGATGGCATAACAAAGAAAATATAACAAAATATAAGAGTATAGCTAATTTAAAAATGACAATTCAGTTACTAATTTTATTAGTTAAGGAATGTCAATACAAAAGTTTGTTTTGTTTTGCCATTTAAAGTAAGGTGGGGTCTAAATGTCTGGATCTGTGGTTATTGATTTTACTTTATCTTTTTATTATCTTTGAGAACTTCATACAATATATTTTGATACTATTCACCCTTTCCTCATCTCTTCCCAGACCCACCCTCTTCCGAACCCACCCAATTTCTTGTCCTCTTTAAAAAAAAAACAAAAAAAAAAAAAAAAACAACTCATTGAGTCCAGTCTGTGCTGCCCAAATACCTTGGATGTGTGGCCTTCCCCTGGAGTGTGATCTATCCACCAGGGGCCCCATTCTTAAGGGATTCAGACTCTCCTTTTTCCATCATCCATCACCTGCCAATGACTCCTCAACCAGGGGTGGGACTTCATGCCACCTTTCCTCCCTATGCTCAGATTTTGTCTGGCTTGAGCTTGGTGCAGCCCGTGTTCATGTTGTTTCAATCCCTGTGAGTGCATGTCAAAAGGATTTCTGGATACTAGCCTTGAACACACACACACACACACACACACACACACACACACACACAATAATAATATATTATATATATATATGTTTGGAATATTCATAGATATGGAAGGAGCCATATGGAAGTTTCACAGGAGAGGAGACAGAACTCAGTGATATAAGGGTAACAGGAAATAATGGAACAGGGATGATTAAATTAGGGTTGGGGAAGGGAGGGCAGGGTAAAGGAATGAATATGGCAATAAGTAGCACTAAAGAGCTTTTAAAAATAATATGAAAACACACTACTGTAGAAGCTTCCTAAAATACGTACATAAGCATACATTAAAAGAGTTTAAATGGAATTATCCTATAATGGAGCAACAATGCCCCTACTATATACCACAACGAAATAAACACAAATAAAAAGCCCAGTGCCAGGCATGGGTTATCTCCTCCAGTGTTGTTAGCCAGTGAGGTCCCATAAACCCCAATGTTATTGCCAGTGCTATTGATTATCCTCAGAACACTATTGCTGAAGACACCACACACTGTGAGTCATAGAAAATGGAGAAATCAAGCTGGTACTGACCAGGAAGCTTCCTTCGTACTGGCTAGTTTACAGAGTGCTGGAAGGTGTTATGAACAGCACCAGAAGAGGAAAGCTGCCATCAGTCTTACCCAGCTGTGAACTCTTAGGACTAAAAATATCTGGCCTGGCAAGGCATGGCCACTGGTAAAAGTGGCAAGAAGGCTGGGTGTAAACAATCACTTTCTGATTGGATTTAAGGCTTGCTTCGAAAGAGAAAAACCATACCTGGCACCATTGTTGGGAACAAGAACCTGTGGCTTGGCAGGTCACAGACTCTGGAAGAGAACCTGCTATTGTTCTGCTAAGTTGACATAGTGTTAAACTGATTGCTAATAACTTATCTTTATACCCGTATATCAATGCAGCACTCCACTCTCATCATAGAGGCTTCTATTTGCAGCAGTGGGCAGTCAACAGAGAGACCCACAGCCGGTCAAGGTGCAGAGAATAAGAGACTGTGGAAGGCTTTGATTTTCTGTACATACTGGGCACTATGCCTTGTGGGGTCATTTTGACCCATTTTCACAGCCTTCTCAGAGAAGAGGAGTGGACTAATGGGCACTGTGGAGAGTGCTCATGGGGCCTTAAGATTTCTCAGTTAGAAAACTGGAAGGTTTGGCTGAAGCAATGACATTCAAGCAGACAAAAACAGGAACTTGCAGGTAAGTTGGTTAAGGCCAGCGACCACCAAGATGACAGACAACTGACTGAGGACTCTCTTTGAGCCTCATTATGCCTTTTTGGCAATATGTTAGCCTAGTGAAATCTCTGTAAGGGGGAAGGGGAGCTACTGTACAAGCAAAGCCCATTTAATTCCTGTGCAAATCAGCAGGCATGCCCTAAAAGTCTCCCCACTTTCCAGAAAAAAACATGAATATTCAAAACACTTCCCAGAAAAGGCATGAATATTCAAACCCTTCCCCATAAAATGAGACGGCTGCCTTTGCTTTGGGCTGCTCTGCCTTTGGAGTAGCTGTGCTTCTCCAGTGGAGTTTAGTTGGGAACTTTCACTTCTTCCCAGCTGCTCTGTGTCTGATTGCATCTGATTTTTCTCCTGCAGGAGACCAAGGATCCACTCAGCTGGGGGACACTTTTTCCATACAAACCTTGAAAACTCAAACAGCGTACCAAAAAGGGTGACATGCTTTGGGTTGAAACTGGGTTGAATTGGGGAGTCATAGCAAGTGTCGAGTAGGTAACCTACTCTGCGAGGATCACAGAGAATATTGTCAGTCTTGATTTTCAGAGGAGAGAGCTCTCCTTCGGAGACAAGTCAGTGACATGTTAAAAACTTAGCTGTCCCAGGCCAGCAGGGTAGCTCAACGGCTAAAGGTACCTGCAACCAAGCCTGATAACCTGAGTTTGTTTCCTGCACCCGAAGTGGTGGAAAGAGAGAACCAACCCCAGCAAGTTGTCTTCTGATAGCTGTGTGCTGTGGCATGCATCTCTGTCTCTGTCTCTGTCTCTGTCTCTGTCTCTCTCTCTCACACACACACATACACACACCTGTGTGAGAGAGAAATAATGAGGAAAGAAAGAAAGAAAAAAAGAAAGAAAGAAAGAAAGAGAAAGAAAGGATGAAGAAATAAAGAGAAGAAGAAAGGAAGAAGCTATTCAAAAACACAATCGCCCAGGACTGAGTCCACCAATGGATGGCTCAGACCCTGCATGGATATTCCTAGAGCATGGATAAGGGTAAAGAGAAGGCCTTTTAGGGATGTTATTTTCAGGACTTAAATTATTTGAATAAGAAGTAAAACCAATTCTCACATTAGATTATAGGACAACCTTTGTTCTAATTTTAATATGGTTGGCACTGATCTCATCTGTTCATTCCCCATGAAATTCATTTTCCCAGCTACAAAACAGGAGTAAAAGCAAGTGATTGTTTTTGCCTCACACTGAATATTAAAAAATAATGTTGTAGGTACACATTTCTGGCTGAGATGTATGCCATGAACATCATCATCTAAACAGGAAAGATAGCTTTTTAAAGCTATTTTGACAAGGCAGCTATGCTATGTTCCTGACATCTTACTCACTCGCTATTGTTTAGTAGAAAATAACCAAAGTGACCACATCTTCTCTTATTTTCACTCTGGAATATTGTGGAGTTGAATAACTGACCTCTGAAAAGAGGAATTAGGGACTGTTCTCACTCATAAGCAGGTTAGACAAAGCTAGATTTTTTTTTCAAAAAAAATCAAATTAGTAAATAAAAATTTTAAAACTGTTCTCACTTATATGTGATGGATTCATAACCATTCTTGTATAAAATTTATAGCTTTAACAATTAAATTTTATGTTCCCAAATACCTAGGCTAGTATAGTAACATATCTTCTCTTAGCAAATTTCAAAGGTTCCCTATTGTATCAGTCAGCTTTCTGGTACTGTATGTTGGATAATCAACTTATGAAAAGATTGATTTTGGCTTCCTGTTTGAAGGCTTCTGTGTAGGAGTCAGCCTTCACTCTTTTTTTTTTATTTTTTTATTTTTTTACTTGGTTACTTTTTGTGCCTGTGTTAGGGCAGCTCATCACGGTGGAGCACAGGGCAGAGGAAACCTGCTGCTGTGAAATGCCCCTCACAGGCTCCAGTGTTTGAACAATTGGACCCGCAGAAATGGTTCTGTTCTGGGAGGTTGTGAAGTCTTCAGGTGAGGTCTAGCTATAGAAGTCAGCCATTCTTGCTTCTTCCCTTTTCCCCTTCAAACAGAGCAACACACCCAAGCTTTCCTTGGCCTGTGCTCCTCCTGAGAAGTCAATACTTCCCTCTTTCCCTTTTTCCAGGGCTTTGCTCCTCTCCCTTCTAGCCTTCTTCCTTTCTTAGCTGTTTTCAAAAGGCATTGGCAGGCGCTTGCCCAGGTGTTTACGATAATAGTGAAATGAAGTACGTTAAAAGGAGACCTAGAATTGAAAAGCAGATGTGAATGGGAGTGAGGTCTGTGCAGTTGGGCTCCCTGGGGACTGACTTTGTTTTCTTTAATGTTTGTTTTGGTGATTTTTTTCCCCTGGAAGTGCCTCAGAGAGAAGACCTCCCAGAGCAGGGGGGTCAAAAGGCACTGTGATCACTTAGCCATGTTGGAGTTAAGCTACCACAGTAACTGGCCTTTGTGAAAGCAGAAATGCCAGCCGTTTTATTACTGACCCTTTCTGCCACCTGCTTCTGAAAAGGACTGGGTGTCACCTTCCTGACATTCAGGTCTCATCACATGGCAACCCAAGAGTGAGCCATGCATTATCTCCAAGTGAGATCCTCCTGGGTGTCCAGGGCTGCGTCTGCCTCTCTTTACCCAGGATTGCCAAAGCCCTGTGGGAAGGTTTCTAAGACACCCCACCCCCAAACACACACACTTTCTCCCTCCAGGCTTCATACTGTTTCACTCCTGGAGCTTTCTGAAGTTTGCAAATGCTGCAGTTTCTCCATAGCTAAACATTTTCCTTACCCATTTCTGGCATTAACCACTATCCAACGTCTATCGTCTATGAACACTCAGGTGGAGAATTCATTTTTTTCTTATCCTTTTTGCCTCTTCTAGCAATAACTTTTGCTTGCCATTCCTTTGATCTCCAGTTCCCCACATCCTTAAAGGTCTTACTTATTTCAGCCTCTTTTGTCATTTATCTTGGGTTCTTTTTCTATTTTTGCTTGTCTTACCATTTTTTGTGCTTTATTTTCTTCTGTCAAGCTGACCCTCTCTTCTTGATGTTTTATACTCTGTTGATATGCATGCTCCTTGTCTCTGACTGATGCCACCGGCCCCCTCCTTTCCTAGCCTGTGTCTTTGATGTCTATTGCCATACATTTATATGACTGACAATTACTTTTCTATTATCCTGCCTTCCATCCCCTTTCTTTATTCCACAGTTGCTGTTGCTATTCTGGGTCATCCACCCAAGACTCTTCTGACCTCTGATGATGTGCTGCTGCCCCAGCCTCAGGCCCAGTTCTGGCACAGAAATCAGCCCTACCCTTCTCTTCTCTTTCTCCTTACAGCCACATTAATTCAACTCTCTAGCCACCATGTAAGAAATCACTCTCTAAACATATGGGATAACTTATTGTTGCAAATAAAAATGTCTGGTTGATTCTCGGGAGTGTTCTCTACTCTAGCACACATTGAACGTTAAAGCCCCGAGAAGTGCATAGTTTCATGAAAGTCTGCTTTCTGTTTCTATGATGTTTTTTCTGCTCATACTTAACCTTTCAGTAACTGTAGAGCAAAGCCTGAATTTTCTCCTTCACCCTACCTTCTGTGTTTGCTGCTTTCTTTATCAGAGAAGGCAATGTCGAGTTCCCAGTTGAATTTGCTTTCCTCAATTAATGAGACAAAGGAATTTTAGGAAAGAGATGTTGACTCTAATCTCTTCCTTTCATTATGAAAGCTTACTGTGAAATGAAAAGGCCTATTTTGTTGAAGCTGATTGGTCAAGAGCTAGTGTGAATATAAATACATGCCACTTTCTGCACTGTTTACAGAGGCATTTGACATCACTCTAAGTGTTGCCTCTCACATTCAAAGCCAGAGTAGCTGTGGGCGCGATTTGGGATCATGTAGATAACCTCATTTTCTCTCAGAAATACAGGACTTCACTAGCATCAGACGTAGACGCTAAGTATATACTGGTAGATTACAAGGTACACAGAGAAACTCTGCAATTCTTCATCTATCTATCTATCTATCTATCCATCCATCCATCCATCCATCCATCCATCCATCCACCCACCCATCCATCCATCCATCCATCCATCCATCCATCCATCCATCCATCCATCCATCCACCCACCCACCCATCCATCTATCCATCCATCAGTTCATTCAGCCAGCCACCCATCCATCAGTTCATTCAGCCAGCCACCCACCCATCCATCCATCCATCCATCCATCCATCCATCCATCCATCCATCCATCCATCCATCCATCCATCTATCATTCCTAAGGCTTTCAGAAGCTAGAAATAAGTCTGGCCACATGTTCACTTTGACCCATTCCATCTCCTCCTAATATGGTAGGGCAGTGTTTCCAATGATGTCATCCACAGTATCTATTAAGTATTTCCTTTGGGAGTGATTCCTTGGACTGTGACTTCCTATGTAGTAGTGACATCATCCCTTGCTTGGGTAAGGGTGTCAGCCAGCATGACCATACTCTAGTTCCATTGTGGTCACTCTAGGTAAGTGGTCTGTCTAACCCTTCCACCCTTTCTGTCTTTCTCAGCGAGACCGCAGATGGAGACAACATGCCTGCAGGAAGCAGTGAAGAGCAGGAGCAGAGCAAAGGTAAGCACTGCTAATTCAGTAGATGAAATTTAACTAATTACGATGGAAATGCAAAACAGCCGGGTACGTTTCCAATGACCAGTCCTCTGAAAGCTTGATGTTCTGAACTTTCCAGATATAACCCCTAAAATGACCTCTTCCCTCTCTTGATACCTTACACAATGTTTTAGAAAGCAGGATTTGTTTTTTGTTTTTTGGAGAGAGAGAAGCAGTCATCACTATCATTTTTCTTCCTGTGCTTCACTTGCATATCTTCTAAACTATTGCTGTTATAATAAAGTGATGAATCATCTATTATCTTTACATATTCTTTTTTTACGTATGCATATTTACATATTACTTCAATATGCACAATGCTATGGTATTTCTCCCAATGCTTAGATTGGTTCCAAAAAAATGGTACATTTTCAGAACTTTGGGAAATTTCCCCTTTCTACCCAAAAGAAAATCACTAAGTAACTTTCTCATGCCTAGTGTAGTCCATGATAAAGATGATGATGATGATGATGGTTATTGCTGTTACAGGGAATATGCTATATTCAATTTTTAAATATTTGCCTGTTGTAAAAATATCTTTAGGGGAATATTTAGATTTAAAGTCAGCCAAGGTTTATCCTGTGTTCTTGCCTGAGAAGATTTTTGTGTCCATGTAAGTGGACTCTCTGATTTTCTGTGAAGTGGGAGAAATAATCACACAGAAGAGAACTTTTGGGGTTCTTCTGCACTTACAGTTTTGTCTCTGTGTTTCTTTTTCTTTTCTTTCTTTCTTTTTTTTGTCTCCTTCATCTCTGGATCTCAGCTAGTTTTTAAATGATTTTGTTTCCTATTCAGGGCCCCTGCTTCGGTAGATTCCTTCATATGAAATTGGCTGAAGTGAACTGAACTGCAGACAAATCTGTAAGCACGTAGTAGAAGTTGTTCCAAGGCTTTGGGGAAACCCTCCAACAACAACAACAACACCCCGGGGGTCTTTATTTCCATGACCTTTGTACCACCAAGCCCCAACAGGAGCTTCTGTTCCTGTCACAGAACTTGCAGGGAAGAAAAGGCTGTCAAGAGATTGCTTTTCTCACCTCCAGAGAGAAGCCTAGGGTTTTTTTTTTGTTTGCTATTGTTGCTATAATAACCACAGAAAGCCTAATAGTATATAAAAGTGAGCATTTACTTATTGTTCACACACCTGTGGCTCAATTGAACTTGCCTTAATATGTTATTGACTTCCGGTCTGCTTCACATGGCTGTTACCACTCTGAGACCTACAGCTTCCTGGAGTTTGCATTTCATGAGAACAGAGACATCTGGGAGTCCACAGTGTGAACCGAATTCCAACTATCCTACTATTCCAGAATATGAAAGCAGATCCCATTGCCAACTTGAAAGTCAAGAAGTGGAAAAGTGCACTTTTCCTACCAACATGTCTTCATTTTAACCATTTATTGATCATATATTCTAAGGTAGACATTTCCTTCTTACCCATGGTAAGTGTAGGTTATAAGATGCACTAAAAATTTACCACCTTGTAAATTTATATCTATGGCAAGCCCTGATCAAATGATCTCAAAATGGCTGAACATCCCCAAAGGCAGCAGTTAGACTTACAAAATATAACCATTGATAAATACAAGGCATTTTAGTAGTAAACTGTAAGATAATACACCAGTTCATGATATTTCAAGTTCCTTCACATTTGGTTTTATTTCCAGGGCTGCGGATTACCTAGGCGCTCAGATATCCCAGGCAAGTGCTCTGTAATTGAGCTATATCCCAAGACCTACTTTTACTTTGTATTTTGAATCCAATTCTCATTAATTTGTCCAGACTGACCTTGATCCCTTTCTGTAACACAGGCATGCCTTGAACTTTTGATCCCCTGACTTAGCCTCTCAAGTAGCCATAATCACAGGTTTGCACCTCACAGTCCAGCTTGTATTAAATCTCATTTAGGTTTCAGAACAAATGTGAAGTGTGTGTGTGTGTGTGTGTGTGTGTGTGTGTGTGTGTGTGTGTGTGATCATTTTAAACATTTATTGATCATGTGTTCTAAGGTAGGCATTATGCTAAGCACTTTCATGTCCATGGTCTATTAAATCTACATATCCATTCCTATGAAGATGATCTGCTTCTGAGGCTCAGCTGAGAAAGCTAATATAGCTGAACCAAAGACCCTTAACTAGTAAGAAGCAGAGACAAGCCTTCCTCTGGTTGCTTCAGACATCCTTTCCTAAGTATCATGCTATGTACCATTCTCTAAACCTTGGAAATCAGCTGCAGATGTACAGAATAGATACTTCCATTTTCATATCACAGATCACAGATAGGCACAAACAGAAACTAGATATATACAAGTGAAACGCAGCATAGGCTGCCCTGGTGAACAGTGGGCTGGACCTCTCTACAGGATCTGGGCATTCCAGCCTCACAGGCAACTCTGGGCTGTGTTAGGTGAGTTGCCTGGGGTGGTTTATTTTTAAACCCTTATGCCTTGTTTGTGTGTAGTCCGTTTTTATGTTGCCCCTTACTCTGCGGGTTCTTCAGCCTTCACTGAGAGCTGGCTGCTTTATGGAGCTCTTGGGAGGATCTTGCTATGATGAAATGGCAATGGCTGTGCTCCTCACCTCTCTGCCAATTTGGGTTTATTTCTGTGCAGACACAGACTTGGCAGGCCCTCCTGTTGACAATTATAGGCTAAATCCATTTCCGGCTGTTCCCCAAGCTGGGCCCACAAAAGGAAATCAAAGGAAAAGATATAGCAACTGTGTTAGGAAGAACAGTCTACAGGGACCTGGACTGGCCTTTAACTTTGAGACTGTCCAGGGGTAGAAATTATTATGGGGGAACAGTGCGACAGATTAACGTACTTTTACAAAGATTTATATTATGATATGAAATGTCTTCTTAGAGCAGTTTTAGATGGCATAAGAGTCATAGGAAACAGCCTGGTGGGGTGAGTAAATTGGGAGTGTTAGTAGATTGAACTACTGTATTTTGTTCCTTGTCAAACTGTGTATTGTTATCTGAAGTTACTTCGGTTACATATGCTTCATCTTTTCTCTACCGTGAATGGAGTGTAACAACACATATGTACAAAATGCTACAATGAAGCCCATTACTTTGTATTGTAACCTAAAAAATTTAATTAAAAAAAATGATCATTGAGTCTAAGAGCCTATCTTACTTTGATAAGCATTTGAGCAACTTTGGATGATAAGGTTGGTCAACTGGGCATGTTGTTAAAATCTCCCAGGAAAAGAGATATGTGATAGCTCTCCTTCACCCTCACCCAATATTCTTCATGCCAATCTCTCCATGGTGTTTAACATCAAAAGGGGGAAAAACAGTCTGAGGCCAGGATCAGGAATAATGTGAGGGACCACTGGTCTCTGTAAGGACCATGGCACAAGGTCACCATGGCCCCAAATTACTGAATTACAGCAATAAAAAGTTAAAGCAGACACTTAGGTGAACAGTCTTGGATATACTACTGTAATGCTTCATTGCAAAGTTTTGTGTGCATAAAGAACCAAGTGGGAAGGCCTGAAAATATAGCTTGTTATATTCATATTCTGTCAGCGTTTTACGATTTGCTAACATTGGTGTGGTAGCTGGAATAAAATAAGTCTAAAACACATGAAAGAAGATAAACACACACAATGGGCAAAGCTCTGAACTGACAATGGGAACTCAGGTTATGGTCCTGTTTCCACCACAGGTTTAAGGACAAGCTAGCGAACCTCTCTGAACCTTCGCCTTCTCACATGGGCAGAATTACAGCCAAGTCTGTAATTGCCTACCGTAGAAAGTTGATCTGAAGATCACATGAGATAAAATATGTAAAGCAGTTTATGAATTGGAAATTACTATCCACATACCAAGATTAATTATTCTTTCTTAATCCTTCCATTTCTCTCCCTCTATGCCGAAAGAACAAAAGAAATGTTGGCACAGGACGATGTTCGGCTTGGAAAGGGGAGTAAGTTGTTGCCTCTGCACCCTTTGCTGCTAACAACCATCACCCCCACTTTGACAGCTGCTTCAAAGTTTCCAGTTGGAGAGGAGCAAAACAAGGTTGGGTCAGCCTCCAATTCCTACTCAACCATACCCTAAACATTATTAAAAAAATTAACATCTCCTCTCTTAGCAGATGCTTGGAAAGATGCCATCAATGAAAGCCCCTAACACTCTTTTTATCCTACTTTTCATATGGTTTGGATTTCTCCCCCGACCCGATGGGAGCAAATTATAAGACACAAGTCGAACATCAACATAGTTATAAGGTATATCTGGAGCCTCAGCACGAGAAGCTGCTTTTGCAAGCTACTTCTTGTGTATTTCTTGATTTCAACTCATACTAAACTTTGAACTAAACAAAAATGCTTGCTTTTTCAGTACCCCATCCAAGAAAGTTTCCCGTTCAATATTATTAATAATAACATTTTAAAACCTTGACTTAAAGTTGGAGCAAGTGCCAAGAGGCTGTAGTTGCTATTTTGTCGAAATAATATCAGATTTCCTGCGATGCTTTACGTAGTTGTCATCTCTGTGATGTGATACATCCATGATTTATTGACTTACTGAAAGTGCTGTCATTGACTTGTCATAATAAGCTTTTCGTAAAGTATTAAAGTCTAGAATGTTGTGCAATAGTTCAAACTAGAACAGAGGCTTAATCTGCTTATGAGTTTTGACTTGGTGACTTGTACACCTTACACATGAATGTTCTGCCTTGTTCCTATCCCATATCTTATTCCTTTTTCCCTCTCGGTTCCTTGTTACCAAAGAGACTGGCAGAGAGCAGGGGATATCGTGTAAAAACTATGAAGACTGAAACCTGACCTACTGTGTCTAAGAAGAATTGCCAGCTTCAGCAGAGCAAAATCAAAACTCATGATATTCTCCAAACAACCTTGCCTTTGTGAAGTCTGTATCCTCTGAGGTCAGGGTGAGCATTAAGGTTGATATGTGAGTGGATGGGTGCTTAGAAAGAGAATCATGTCTAACCACAGAATTTGAGCTTATTTTCATAGATACAGGAGCAAGGAGGAATTCTGAATGGGAGAAGACCTAGGAACATTTTATGTTCAAGAATTGTCTCTTTTTCTGGGACCAATGACTGTTTCTCTTCATGCTTGTGGTAAAGGAGGCTAGTCCTGGTGACATGATAACTTTTCTCCATTAGCATATCCAGACTTCCACATCTCCAGGTACAGTTAGCTGATCTAGCACATAAGCATGAGACTCCTGTAGTTCAGATAGACCTGGAAGGGGTATTTGTCAACCTATTCATTTGTTATGAAGCTGGGCAAGTGGTTAACAGCTCAAGTTCTCAACTAGTGAAATACAGGTGGCTGACCAAAGTTGGGGGACAAGGACACAAGGGAGATGGGAGAGTTGTGAAAGGAAATCAGAAGGAAAGAAAATACCAATGAAAACTCAACCAATGAACTATAATGTTATATTAGGAAAATGAATGACTCATGTACAGCTGTACACACACACACACACACACACACACACTGAAACAAGTATCTATGTACACATATGCATGACCCAAACCACAATAGATTAACTACCTTTAAAAGTCTAACTTGAAGGCAAATTTAAACATTTTATTATTGTTGCTAATTGAATTTTTACAAAGATCTTCATATGTAGCCTAGGCTGTCTTTGATTCTGTGATGATCATCCTGAACCAGCCATTCTCAGCTAGGGTTACAAACATACACACCTGTGTCTGAATTACATCAAGTATTATATGAACTACTATTATTTGTCTTTGTTTCCTTGTTTTTGAACAGAAATTTCACCCAAAAGGGAAGTTTGGAATAGATTGTTAAGTCTCTGGAAAGTTTTAAATCTTCATAGTAATGACTTTTTAATTGAGGAAGGACAAAATGGAGAGGAAACAAATACACGCCTCTAGTAATAGTTAATATCTTCCACATTTACAGTTCCTGCATCTACAGATTGAACCAATCAAGGATTGGAAATATTCAGAGAAAATAATGGAATGTGTGCAGTTTTTTTCACAGATAAGAATTTTTAAAAACTTGATTAAATTTGTTCTTTGACAACTTCACAAATGTGTCTGATCCATTCTGATTACCCCCACACTTCACACATGTATATGATCCATTCTGTTTACACCACACACCTCACACATGAATATGATTCATTCTATTTACCCCCAACAAATGCTCTTTTCTTCTTCCAACCTTCTCACTTCCTCCTTTCTCCCTAAAAATTCCTTTCCCTACTTATGTCTTTTCTTTTTGTGACCCCTTGATTTTACCCAGGTCTTCCTGTGTGAGTCTGGGTTTGGAACTATCCACTGGAGCCTGATGGACTCACCATTGGGTACACAAATGAGAATAATGACTGTCCTTTGGCCAGAATCCATCAGTATTCAGTAGTTTATCAGGGAGGGGAGCCATGATCTCCCCCTTTCTGTGTGATTGGCTGATGACAGGCCCACACTTGTTCAGGCCCAGTGCAAACAACCATAGTTGCTGTGATGTCACCCGTGCACTGATTTAGTTGTTATTATTCCCTAATCGCAATATGGCAACTACTTATCTAACCTTTGTAGTGGGTTCAGTATTTTATGTAATTTATAGATGGTTTGAAAGTGCATGGGAATGCCAACTCTGATGGCACACACCTTTAATCTCAGGACTCAGGAGGCAGCAGCAGGCAGATCTATATGAGTTTGAGGACTCTGCATATCAAGTTTCAGGTCAGTTAAGACTGCACAAAATGTTGATATGTATCTTAGGCTGTGCTTGCCCTTGTGGTGATGCCCTGAATCAGCTTCCCTTAGATGGCGTTACAAACATGCACACCTATGTCTGGATTAGATCAAGTATTATATGAATTATTCAAGTTTGGTTTCCTTTTTTGCACAGAAATTTCACCCATGAGACCCTGTCTTAATAAATAAATAAACAAATAAATCAAGTGAATGGGAGAATCACATAGGTTATATTCTAATACTACAGACTTTTATGTAAGAAGCTTGAGCATTCATGGATTTGGGCATCCAGATGGGATACTGGGACTGATCTTTTGTGAATACCAAGCAACAATTCTACCTATCTTTGTAGTCTTATTTGATTTTTCAGTCACTTTGTCCAGTTAGAATCATTCATATCTAAATACATGAAAAAAGTGATAATACCCATGATATGATCATGCTTGGTTCACCTAGAAATGTGAAAGCCAATAAAATGAGTGTGCCCGAAAGAAGATATGCTAAACTAAACTTGCTTTCAGCAAAGTTAAAAATTTTAGGGTAAAAGATACAAATTTTATAATAAGAAAAATATTTACATTTAGTTTCATAATACAAATAAACGGGCTTAAAGAAAATTAATTTCACATTTGTAACATGGGTATGAGAGGAAACAGAAATAAACTGTTCTTATCCAATATGCTATTTTGTGACTAGTGGTTAGTGGTTAGGTGCAAGTGTATCAAAACAATTGAGTGTCATTCAATTATTTTCTCTCAGAATATGACATAAAATCACTAAACCTATGTCCGAGAATTACTCAGACAATGGCACGGTAAGTAACTGAAAGCTGTTCTCCGGGGCTTTCTTTGATTATAATTTAACATTTTAGTCACTCGTTATTGGAAGTACAGTTAGCTCCTGGCTAGCATGTATGTTCAGCCTCTGGAGAACAGACAGTCATTGGGACAACTGAATACAAGCAATGTACCAAGCATTGTGAGGACTCTTCCAATAGTCCCTCCCAGGCATCAAATATTATCTTATGACCTCTTATTATCCCCATGATCTGTCAAGTGCAACCCATACTTCAGTAAACAAGCCTTAAGTGTCCTCAGGATGTTTTCATTCCAGTCAAAAGGATTGATAAAATATGGAGGATAATTTTTTTCAAACTTATGACCACTTAGAAACTGGATCGGAGTGAACAGACACCAACCTGAAGCTGCAAATACAAGATAGTATGTGATAAAATTATACATTTCAAGCAAAATCTGCAAGATAGCAAAGAATTTGAAAGGAGTCACGATGGTTTGGGATGTTGAAAGATGAATGAGGTTGGGAAGAAAATAAATGAAAGTTTTTGACAAGAGGACAGTGCTAAGAATCAAGGGTTTCATATATATATATATATTTTTCTGAACAGGTATGGTTCAATGCCAAGGGCTTGTTGGGCATTCTTTAGACACAGCACCCTTCCCTGGTCTCCTGCAGCTTCCTGCCCTTCTTAATGTAGGATGAATGAGGGAAGCCTGACTTAAAGTACATATGAGTAGTGGCAATATTCATGTAGGGAGACATGTCAAGGGGTCCCTTGACTGGCACTTGAAATCAATGCCTTGTAGACAGAACTATTTTTTTAGTGCTTAAATCCTGGCAGTTCCAGGGATCAGAGTGTTGCTCTCCCCAGGAAGCCTGGCAAAGGACACAAGAAACTTGTTCCAGCTTATTCACAATGGCAGTAGATTGAGTGTCACATAAACCAAACATCAAATTCAAGTCTCTGTATTCTACTGAAGTTGTCTACCTCATGACTGAATTTCAAAGTTTAAAGAAGTCTTTTCTCCTTGGGGAAGAATTAGTTGGAAAGAGCTATGTAGGAGAATAAGTATCAATTCTCTGTTACTTTTTTAATTTTTCACCAAGGCCTTCCAAGTGGTTGAAGGATTTGTAGATCTAAACAGAAACAAGATTAGTTTAAAGAAAGCCAGGTAAAATCCCACTGTTTGTTGTTTTGGAAACCAAACAACAGTCTGATTGCATGATACTAATATTTTTATTTTAAATTGTTTTTTAAATCTTGTGGCTCAAAGCTCACATTTACACAGTCTTAGATTAATACCATAGCCTGCATAATCAATAAGAAAAGATGAAATGCATGAGAAAGTCTGATACTCTTTTTAAAAAGTATATGGACTCTATACAAATAACCACAGAGAAATAAGCTAACCATTGAAATAAATCAAGGGAAAATGTGAAGAGTAAAATTACAAATTCAACAACGTGCCCTGTGATTTCACAAGCATATGTGTCTTTTGAGGGGGTCTAGGGTGTCCCCACAGTACAGCATGAGCTGATGTGCTTGCTGGATACTTTGATATAAAACTGAGCAAGAAAAGCAGTATGGGGGAAATGGTTATTAAAAATGGGGGCGAGATGACGGAATTAAAATGGAGCATAACAAGAAAATAGTCTTTATGGAAGCCCAAATAATAGTAGAGACACTTTCTAGAGCTTTAATTCTTGCCTTTCCTCTAGAGTAGGAAGCAGCCATCATGGCTTGTTTTTGACGCATGGAGAACGGGAGGAAATGGCCCGCATCACCTTATCCCCATCCTTAGTTCTCATCTGCAGAAATGTCATGGTCGTGTGAGGCATTAGGAGTAGGAATTTGTGAAGAGGGTTGAACTCTGTTATTTTTGCAACTTTTCTGTGAAAATTCCGGATGTGTACTGGTTTTTCCTCTTCTTACCTCTTCTCCATTTATACTCCATGAGTCTGGGACTGACTATGCAGCCAGTGTCCTTGTCTAGTGACCAGAGAAGCTGTCTTTTTCTAAATAAGAGCAGACAAGAGAAATGCCTTCGTCTTGAATATTTTTATTTACCTGTCCTTTTCTTAGGTGTCATGGGCCCCTACTTATATTTATAAAAACACAAGCTTATCTTTATTTGTAAGATCTAGAGAAAGTGAATTTTAAAAACTATAAATGAAAGCATAGATTCAAATGACTATCCAGAGGTGGGCTCTCAAGTCAAGCCGAATCAAGAATGCTCCCAATCTTGAAGCTCTGTTACAGATTCCTGAGTACAGTAGCTCAGAGTATGCAGGCAAAGGACAAAGGATAAAAGATGCGTTATATTTTCCCAAGGTTTTTCTTTCATTTTATTGCAGGGCCCTGGAGTGGACTCTCGGCATAAGCTCTGAGTTCACCAATCACTTGCTAATAACTGGAGCTGAAAGAGGGCTCTGCCCTAATGCCATTATGTTCAAGAGCCATGATTGATTGTGTTATAGTATGTTTTTGAAACCTAATTACTGTCTGAGTGAGTATCTGTACTCATTAATCTTTAGTCCTGTAAATAAGTAAAATTGACTAAATAACTGGATTTCTCTAATGATGGCTTAGGTTATCTTTGAACCACTGCCTTGCCCTACCCTCTTCAGAGCAGCAAATTATTTTCTTAATGGTAATTGCTCCCCAGTTTTGAAATCAATTTGTAAAAGTCGGCTTATAAAACAATTTTCCGTGTTTCCCTGTGGTTGCTCAGTCCCTGCTCTATGTTTGTGGTCTAATGAGCACACCCTGCGAAGTGCTCGCATCCATTGTGCTCGCAGATGACCTCCATGGCGGGGAGGGTCACATCGCTTAAGGAGAGAAGAGGCTTGAGAGGGGCTACTTTTGCCTTCACTGTACTGAACTCTACTTCATTCTCACCCAAATGGAAAAAGTTCCGTTCAGCACAGCCTATGCCGTGTACTCCAAATAAGGCAGTAATTAACACAAAGACAATTTCCCTTTCTACCTCCTAATAACCAACCCAGGATAGCGAAGGTATGGGATTTAATGATACATTTTTCTTTCTTTGTTTCCCACCCCATCTAGTTACCATTTTATTACCCATTAGAATTTTTCCTTAGACAGCCAGCTTGAGGAATTAGATTCTGTTATGTTCATATACACCGAGGGACTTCTACTTCCAGCCAAAATCAAGTAAAATTGACCAGATATGCTCTGTTCTCAATACAGTTAAAATACTAAAAAGTCCAAAAAAA
>CABHPH010152065.1:2365-59946 GCA_902168325.1 Peromyscus nudipes | reverse complement strand
CAAGCTATATCTAGAAATGTATTTGTATATACATGCATATATATATATATACATATATACATATATATGCACATTGCAGTAACAACTAATGAAAAAAGAGGTTATGGGTTATGAATTTGAACAAGAGCAGGGAAGGGTATATGAGAGAGGGTTTGGAAGTAGGAAAGGGAAGTGAAAAATGGTGTAATTAAAATACAATCTCCAGATAAAACAACAATAAAAAGGAAAGCATAACCTCTGAAGTTAGGGTTCAAGAAAACAGACAGGTTCAGCAGTGGAGGTGGGCAAGCAGCTGCATGGTGATGTGGTGGTGTGTCCAGAAAAAGAATGGGACTATCCAGAGGGTCATGGAAGGGGACAGTTTGTTAAGAAAGAATAGGACTGGGATAATAAGCTGAGAGGAGGAACTCAAAGGCAGCGCCACTGGCCTCATCCTTCCTGAGATTTTTACATCTGCATGACACCCCTGGGCATTTCTTGGCACACACTTTGCCCTGTTCATTAGATGAAACCCAGGTGAAAAAGAGCTTCCAGGCTTTCTGTGAGAACCGGCCTCTTTCATGTGTTAATCTTGATGTCTTACTCTGCAGTCCCTACCTCCTGTCTCAGCGGCTCCAGAGACAGTTTGCACTCGGTTTTGCTGGGTCTTTTCATCCTCCATCATGTGCTTACAAGAAAGATGAGAGGCAAATTGGGCACAGGGGTGCATGCATGTAGTCATAGCACTTGGCAGGCTCAGTAGGAAGAATTGTGACTTCTAAGCTACCCTGACTAGATGAAGAGATCCTGTAATATTAAAAGGGGGGGGGGGATGGAAGAGGGAAAGGAAGGATGAACAAAAAGAGGTAGAGTGGAAGACCAAAGAAAGTATCTGCAAGCCACGCAGGCCTAGCCACAGGGGCAACTTCTGCCAAGGGAAGGCCAAGACCTCACCCAGCTCTTTTGTCCTTACCTTTCCGAAGGTACTTAAGCAACTGAGGAAGGTGGGAGGGGGCGATGCCTGCAAGCCTGCCGTGAAAAATTCATAGAAATGAGACAAAGGAGTAAATAGTTCCACTCTGCCAGAAAGGGTAGCTGTTTCTTAGTAATGTTTAAGACAAATTGTGACTGGCATGAGGTTAAACTTGAGGAAGCCATGCTCTCAATCCAGGCATGTTGTGGAGTAAAGTATTTGTTTAACTATGTAAAGATGTGTTGCTGTTTCACCTTGCCTGCCTAAGGCACCTGATTTGTTTAATAAAAAGCTGAATGGCCAAAAGGTAGGCAGGGGAGGGACAAGTGGGGCTGTTGGGCACAGAGAGAACGAGGGAGGAAGAAAGAGAGATGCCAGGGGCCAGTCAGCTAGGTGGCCATCCGCCAGCTAGACACAGAGGAAGCAGGGAAGTAGGACATACAGAATGAAAGAAAGGTAAAAAGCCCTGAGGCAAAACATAGATGAAGAGAAACAGGTTAATTTAAGTTTAAAAAAGCTAGCCAGAAAAAACCTAACCTAAGGCCGAACATTCATAACTAAATAATAAGTTTTCATGTCATGATTTGGGAGCTAGTGGACCGAAAAAGCCTGCTACACAGGATGACAATGTTTTACTTAAGCCTAAGAAAGTTCCCCACATCCTCCCCATTAGCTACTACCAAGAGTCTTTCATATATTGAGGGAGTCATCAGCATGATGGCCCAGTGAAGGAGGCTTAGAGGAAACCTGGCTTATAGGGAGAGAGAAAGAAATGGGTAGTGTTGACCAGCTCCACACTCGGCATACTATTTCAGTCTTATGAAATGAGCAGCATCAAAGTCTCACTGAAATTCACCTCTCAACTGGAGAGTCTACAGAAGATGATCAAGCCGAATTACATTTGTATGAAAGAACATGAAATATCATATTGATATAAATTTGATGAAAAGATCTTATTAACACTATAATAGCAAAAATAATCAAAAGACTAATAGGTTCATTACATTAATAATTCAAAAGTCTGTGGTGCTGTAAAAAGAAACATAGGAAAAATTTAAAGACAAATCAGGAATGGTTTCAACCCATACAGCAAATACAATAGATTTATATTTTTATCATAAAGTAGTAAGAAAATACTGAAAACAACCAAATCAGTCATTTACTAGGACAGAATACTCAAAGAAATGCAAAGCAATATTGGAAGCCTGCAAGATAAAGTTAAAGGAATCTGCCACCAGAGTCCTGAGTTCAAGTCCTGGGACCCATATAGTGAAAATAAACCCACTCCAACAGGCTATCTCTATTCTGACCTCCACATGTGTGCTTTGGCACCCATGTACCTCCTACTCATCTCCATACACAAATAAATAAAATGTAAAAGAAATTAAAGGATAGCTAATATGCACTTTTACTTATTTAGACTGCTAAAATTAAAAAGAAATTAGAATTATTTAGAAAGTGTCTTAGTTAGGGTTTCTAGTGCTTTGACAAAATACCATGACCAAAAAGCAAGTTGGGGAGGAAAGGGTTTATTTGGCTTATACTTCCACATTGCTGTTCACCCCTGAAAGGAAGTCAGGACAGGAACTCAAACAAGGCAGGATTCTGGAGGCAGGAGTTGATGCAGAGGACACAGAGGAGTGCTGCTTACTGGCTTGCTTCCCCTGGCTACCTCCAGCCTGCTTTCTTACAGAACTCATGACCACCAGCCCAAGGATGAAACAGCCTACCATAGGTTGCACTCTCCTCCATTGATCACTAATTGACTCACGGAGGCATTTCCTCAACTAAGGCTCCTTTCTCTCTGATGACTCCAGCTTGTGTCAAGTTGATGCAAAACCAGCCAGTGCAGAAGGATAATACGAAGTGAGACGAGATAGTTTCATTTTCTTTTTGTCTACTGGAAAGTCAATTATTATATTATTACAAGTGCCTGGGAAAATAATCACCGGATACCAAAATCGTCAAGCATAATGAACATTTAATCCAAATATCATGTGTGTAAGAATGTATCTATATAATGACCACATCAAATATGAATAGTATTTCATTATTTTTATGAACAGAAATGTTAGAACTGACTTTAGGACCTTAGAATTAGAGTGTCACATAAAATAAGGGGTTTTTGTTATAAAGAAGTTGGCCTTCTTTTGAAGTAAAAAGCTATACCAAAAAACTCACTTTATTAGGAAAAAGAAAAGCTAATAAAATGCTGCCAAGTATAAAAAAACATAATTGTAAAATAAACAAATAATTTCAGTGACTGATTATTGAAAAATATGAACAAAGCAGACATGTGTCAAAGCTTTAGAAATGGAATTTCAGGTTTTTTTCTGTTTTTCTCACTTCTTCCCAGTTATATAGATGTTTTTAATACAATGTAATTATAGGCTATTTTGCTCATCATTAATATGATTTATAATATGTAAAAGTATGAGACAGCCACATGTTACACAACGGTTAAATCATCCCCTAAAGTGCTTTTGTGAGTGGGAGAGGTAGAATAAATGAGCTCGGATTCAATTTAATAATTTAAGGAAAAGGACTATAAAAATGTTCCCCCAAAGAAGCTAGCAATAATAAAAGTATAGATTTACAAATTAGTTGTTTGTAAAGTAGGAAAAAAATTATTAAAACCGAAGTTTGTCCTTTGAGAAAACATGTGCCCATAAAAAGAGCCCAAATAACAAGAGGAGGACATAAGATCTTACCCTGAAATGTAGCCTGAGAACTGAGACCAGGCATAGATTTCTACATATTCTACAAATAATATTGAGAAATTAATACTTGATAAGAATGGCAGAAAGACCACATTCATGTTGATCTGAAGTGACAGAGCAGGCAGCTGAAGAGAGGGACTCAACAAACACATGCCGCACCAAGGATGAAAGATAAGGCCATTTTTGCACTTCAAATGAGGTGCTTTAGTCTTACAATTTCATGTGATTTTCAAATACTTAGCTTGAGATCTTACAAATCTCTTTTCATGTCTGCTTTAAAAAAACCTAACAACTAGGAAGGGAGCCTTCTTCCAGGAAAGAAAAGCTTCTCCGATCGCAGGGGTTGGCTGATGGAGCCAGCAGTGGGATTCCAGAGGAGGAAACAAACTGAAGTGTGGGCAGGAGCCCATGGGTGCAAAGGCTGACCTACCAGTTGGAGGGATGATCTACAGTGGCATTGCCAATGGTGTGCTGGAATTCACGGTGATGAGTACACCCACCAGCACGCACTGACGTGTGGTACAGCTGTTGCTTCCTTATAGGCACGCTCTGTGTCCGCCCTCTCAAGACTGCCATCCTGTTGCTGGTCGCTGTCATTTAGTCCATTTGGACCTAACAAGTTCTGACCTGAAGAGGATGTGTCTTTATTTGTAACATACTTATTTTAAATTATATATATGTATGAGAGGCCAGAGGCAGATCTCCCCTGGAACTGGAGTTATGAGTTGCCTGATGTGGGAGCTGGGAACCAAACACAGATCCTTTGGGAAAGCAACAAGCAATCTTAACCACTGAGCCATTTCTCCAATTCCAATATGTCATTTTTTTTTAAGATGAGAATCTCTTTGCTGATACTGATGAGGGTTTACAGATCTGTCTTTCTCTTTTTTTCTTTTTTTCATTTTTGTTTATTAAGAAATTTTCTACTCACTCCACATACTGTCCACAAAACCCCCTCCTCCCTCCTCCCACCCCTAAGCCCTCTTTCCCAAGCCACCCTGCAACCCCACATCCCCCAAGACGGTTGTTTGGCTCAAACTGTTTGGGGGGCACCCAGGCAGGGGGATCGCGATCTGTCCCTGGTCTATGGGCAGGCTTCTGGAATCCGGTGCCTGTGGTGTGACACCTTGCACAGTCTTGGTGCAGTGGGAAGGGGCTTGGACCTGCCTAGGCTCAGTGTGCTGGGCTCTGCTGACTCCCCATGGGAGTCTTTCTCTTTTTTTAAACTCATTTTTAATTTTTGAGATTATAATATAAACAATATTTCTTTTTCAATTTTCTTCCTACTCTCCTTCAAATCCATGGCCTCTTCTTTCATTTATTGTTATTGGACACACACACACACACACACACACACACACACACAAGTATAACCTATTTAGTCTATACAATGTTATTTGTATGTATGTTTTCACAGCTGGTCAATTGGAACAATTCTGTTTTTTTCTAAAACTGTCAAGTTGCAAGCAAGAAGTCATTCAGCCTATGAACAAAAGATGCCTACACATCCCTTTAGCTCTCCTCAGTTTAGAAGTAGAGTGGATTTCACTCCATGAGCCATAGATGGCTCTCTTAACTAAGAGAATGAAGCTGAAAGGAGGCTGAGGCTATTTTTCTAGTACAATCTTAGAGGAGATGAGTATTTTCCAGTCCTTCTTTTTGGACCTCTACCCCTTGGGCTTTGGCCTATAGCAATCCCACTGCTGTGGCATGAGACCCTAAGTAGATAACTTGCAGGCTGCTCAGGACAAAGCCTCACTGAGCCCTCAGGCAATCTTCAGCATAAGCTGCTAGTCACAGAACTGGGCCATGTTGTACAATTAGCCCAATCAAGAAGACAGCAGTCCCAGTGACATGGATATCATCTGGAATGGAAAACCTCATGTACTGACCTCGCACAACCCATAGGACCATGTAATTGAAGCATGGGGCAGTTGCCTTGCAACGCTAGGTGTAGAGATACTTTGCTACGTGGTGAGATGTAAAGGAACCAGTCTGCACCCATGGTGGGGAGACCGATGAGAAGGGGCAGACGCTGCCTGCCTCACAGCATTTTGAAAAAGAAACAGACCTTTATGTGGTACACCACTGAGATGTCTAGGTGCTGTTAAGAATAGAATAACCTTGTTTACTGTGATTGAGAAATGAAGGTTATAGAGGGAGAAAAACGGGGCTTTTATGATGAAAAGAGCAATCTCTACTTGATACACCCAGGAGTAAACAGCCGATAGTAGCCAGAATATAATGGGCTTAGTCACTCTGTCTGCAGCTGTGCATCTACAGATATTCTCTGTAGACCCGCCCACTTCTCTTTCTATCCATCCATCCACAAAATCCACCCTTGGATAGGAGGTGGTCTGAGCTTTATACATATTAAGTCTTCAGAAATATTTGAGGTTTGAGCGATTAATCACTATTGTAATTGCACAAGAGAATTATGAGATTCTTTACGTACAGTCTTTATCTCCAGGGGATACTTAGCCTTTTATTTCACTCATTTTTCTTTTGCAACATTTCCCCTTAATTTTTGTTTCACTTTCTTCTTTACATCATTCCCATCATCACATAGAGTCTATCAACATGATACAGTCTTTGTGGTCAGTTCAAGGTCTCAATAGCACAAGGTTCTTTAACAAATTAGCATACATAATACTATGAACAAATTATGAACACTAAGCCAGAACTAGAATTCCAAGGTCAACAAGAACAAGATGTCATTTGAAAGAACAGTGTCCCTGGGAAAGTGGAGGTTGAGGTGGGAATACATATATTCCTCTCATATGTGTAATGTTTATTTCTGTTCTCTACAAATATGGGATGAGTATAAATCTGGTAGAATTGATGCAAGGAGGAAGTATGTTGGTAATTGCAGACTACATTATAGAGATTGGCATATATTCCTATTTTTAAATATCAGGAATACATCAGCTTTAGTTCAATGTCTTCAATGTCAGTTTCAAGACCCCATAACAGTGCAGGCTATAATCAAGCATATGGCACATACTCACACTTGGGGCTCGTTTTCATCCTAGAGAGAAATGTACCTTCTTTTCCTGTCTAAAGAGGAAGCCAGAGGGAGCAAAATAATGTTGCTTGCTGTCTCTCGGTCATCTGTCATCCTCAACTCCAAAAAGCAGGGCTTCCTCTTACTGTCCTTTGTGACACTGTGAAAAGTATCTTTAGAGTTTTTCTCAATCCCATGTTGCTTCATAGTCCCTGACACTTTTGTTAGGCTTCTACATTGTACTTGACCCTCATTCTTATGTACATGTTGTGACTTCCATCACTTTGTGTGCTTCTGTTGTTACCAGAAAGCTCCTTGGAGACACATACCAATCTCTCCAGATTTCCTAACACTTTCTTCTTCAGTGGCACCATCTGTGACTGTGTGGTCCCAGTCCAATTTTGACAGCTCCCCTTTTCTCTGACTGCATCTTTGCCTTATTAATGTTTCAACTCCTAATGATATTTTCTGTAAGCTTTCTGACGTGGACACCTGACGTGACATATAACATCTTGCAGTTTCCAATTCTGCTTCTTTTCCTGGCTTCAGGATGACATGCTAGATTCTCTTTTCCAGAAGTCTTGGTATTTTTCCTTCTTTAACAAGTTCCTCTGCGTCAGCAGTGTTAACTCTAGGGACAGTTCCCCTTGTTAAGTTTAGATTTGATCAAAAATAGTTTCCACAGAATGTTCTTGTGAATAAATAGTGGAAGATGACTCTAAACTGGTTTTACAAGGAGATTTGATTGGCTTCAGGTCACCTGCTCCTGAAGCATGTTCTGTTGTCCTCCCAAAGTCACAGGGACGTTCACACTTTCATGATGTCTCACTACAGCATTCACAACTTGGGTTATCCCTGCCTTCTTGCCTGTTTCGTTGATAACAGGCACCATTACTATGAACACATGGGTTCTATCAAAGCAGGGGACTGTGTCTCAGGAGACAAGACTGAAATTAAATGAGGTAGCAAAGCTTGATGGGAACCACCTCTCATCTTCCTGTGTAGATGGAGTATTTAAATAATAGCAACAGATATGACAACAAAAATTGTCTTGTCCTTTTAGGAATATATCTCCTTTGCTTCATTTTTCTGAGTTTTGTATGGGGCAGACATTCTGCTGCCTGTAGCTCAAATATTGCAAAAGTGAAATTGAATGCATCAGGCCATAAAGCTAGCGGTCATTTGTTATTAAGATCATGCAGCAGGCAGGGGAGTGCAGAGCTCTGTGTCTGCCTGTCTGGTGTATATTCCTGCTGCACTACATGCTCTTTTCAAGAATCTGTAAAATCTAGGGACTTATCTCTAAATGTTAAGTTTAGAATTGGTCAAAATAGCTTCCACAGAATACTCTTATGAGCATCCCAAATAACATCTATCTGACTAACCTTGCTTATCCATAAATGAAGACATGTATTGCCTCATAGGATTGCTGTGATGATTCAATAACTAGTGCACATATGTGCAAGATCATGCCTGACATATAATGAGAGTTGTCATTACCACCTGATATACGTGCCTGGCTTGCAAAGAAGGTATCAGCAAGAGAATGGTTGCATACTTCAAATCCAGGGACTAAGTCCTCCCTGAGTAATGCTGATTATTAGCTTTATGGACTTTGAGTTCATTTTTGAGCCTCAGTTTTCTGTAAAATTACTATGAGAGTTCCTAAATCATAGGATTAATGTGAGAGTTACAGTGAATGGTGGAGATGAATTTAAAAATGTTGGTAATATTCTTCCACTGAGGGACACTGATGTTTTCAAGACTTTTCTCAGCTCCAGTGATGTGTCAGGTTTGGAAAGTAGCATGGGTCAATGGGATCTTATGCTTGAAGGTGACGAATCTACTTTTAAACTCTTCTTCTGATTCTTGCCAACTTTGTAAGTATGGACAAGTTCCTTAAACTTTCTGTGTCTCCTATTTCTCTATGACAGATATTCATGAACTAATATTGTGAAAATGAAATGAGGTAATCCAAACAAAGACTTTAACAAAGTCCAGCTCAGTACAGTGAATGGAAGACTACGGTTTCTTCCCTGTTGTCACTGACTGGACCTAATTCGCCAAGGGAGCAACATACTGAATAATAAGTGTAACATTTTTAATCAGCTTTATAGTTGAATTTCTAATTACAATTAAGTGGATTCAGGATTGCATTGTATGTCTAAGCCTGTTGTGAATGCCAATAACCTCCATCCATCTCTGAAGGCTGATCAGGATGGCCTTTTGTAGGTTTTCCAGCACTGGACATACAAATATGTGGGTCAAATGCTGAGCTTGGGCAAGAACTTGAGCATGTTATCGCTCTGTGAGGGCCACAGAGAGCTTGATTTCTGAGGAATCTATCTCACTAAAGAACTATTGCCAGTGCAAGGGAGTACAGTGTAAACATAAACACATTCCCTATACTCTATACAGGTGTTTAATATTAATGTTTAACATTATAATTATTATTCACATAAAGCCTAGTTTTACATTTAGCTTCTCAGTCTTCCAAAAGGCTTATTATTTACTATATTATACAGCTGTTACCAAAGTTAAATAATGAGGAATATGACTATGCATATGTGTGCCTCCTGTTCATCTAGATGTTGGAAAAGCTGTGAGTGCGTAGGAGAGACTATGTGAGCAGTGCTAAGGAATTTGCTCTTTGTCCTGCTGGGTATATATTTTCCACTGGAAAATGACAAATTTCTTGGAAAATGTAAATTTCTATGCATATCTTGGGAGTACAACATTTATTAATTTTTAGGTTATTTCTCTTGTCTTTTCGATTTTTCTTTAAAGAAATGCTCTGCCTTCTTTTGCTTAGGATATAAGCTGTTCTGAGCACTGAGGGTAGGCCACTACTTTAGGTCACATTTATTTATCCCATTGCAATTTGTTCATAACAGTAGCTCACATACCTACTGTATGGTATATGGAAGTCTCTTGTTGTTACTTCATTAAGATTTTTAACTTCATTTCTTTCTGTTTTGAAACAAAATACTGCAGGAAAAATGCACTGAAAACAGCACTGTGGAAGAATTCAGAGGGCCAGATGCCCATGCTAATTAATCCAAGTTCATGTCACCTGACTTTTGATAAAGGTATGTACAATAAATATGTATCCCCTGTTTAAAACGAAGGATTTAATAAAGGCATCATTTTTGACAGCCCCATACTTAAATGCTGCTTTGCTACTGTGTGTAAAATTTTGATAAATTCCATGGGGCTAGATGAAGCTGTATTTTCATACAATTCATTCAATGTGATGCTTATTCCAGAGTATATTTCAATTTTCATAAACAGAGAAGGGACTAAAAGATAAGCATATAAAACCTCAGAAACACAGAAAAACTAAGAATAATTTCACAGAACCACAAGTGTAGACAATAAAAGAAAAGATGTTTTCTTGTGTTGCTTATTGAGGATATTGACACTCTAGTGACGGAGTAGAGAGTGGTTGTATTCCAAATTCTATTTTGTTGCCCAAAGGACATTGTGTTTACATGTGAAAGTGTACATATGCATACATGACTTGTCATGTCATTGTCATGTAACAAGTACATGAGTTAAAAAAAAAAAAAGCCGGGCGGTGGTGGTGCACGCCCTTAATCCCGGCACTCGGGAGGCACAGCCAGACGGATCTCTATGAGTTCAAGGCCAGCCTGGTCTACAGAGGGAGATCCAGGACAGACACCAAAACTACACAGAGAAAACCCTGTCTCGAAAAAAGAAAACAACAACAACAAAAACACATGCGTGGAAACGTTTGTGTATACTTAGGGAAGTATTCGGCTTCTGCTGGGGCACTGACAATTATTTCTCTCCTGCTCCTCTGGCTGCAATGGTTACATGAAAGTGTGAGGGGCTCTTCTCTTAGAGAAGGCTTCACTAGCAAGAAAGCTGAATATTAAAGCTAAAAATGTCACCAAACAAGTCAGGTCCCTGTGGACATCTGCTGACTGGCTCTCCTGTGCCTTCTATAGAGCTCTCCCAAGGAGTTTGATTCTTTTTTGTTGTTGTTTTGTTTTAACACTTCCTACCAGGAATTAAAAAAAAAAAAAGAAAAGAAAACATTACTCTGGTAATTCATTACCCAGAGCTCCTTGACCCTTGCTGCAGCAGCTGCATCAGGAAACTGTCTATGAGAGCCAATGTCCTAGCATTCCAGAGGTCTTGCCAACAATAGTTCAGGCCAGACAATTTCTAGGAAGGACATTTCAGCGACAGTGATTTTTGCTTTCTAAGCCCTGGGTGACATCCATGAGCCTACATAGCATTGTTAGTTATGATTTAAACACTTAACTTCAGACGTTTTCATTAACTGTGTTGACACTAACTATAAAACATTCAGTTTGCTTGTACTTCATCACACTTCTAATGTGTACTGAAATTTACAAACTTCTGTACAAATTGAAGAATTATCCTTGTAAGTAGATACACAGCACTGGCTTGGATCACGTCTCTTGTTCTTTATTTTAACGTTCAGTGTATCACGTAGACTCAACTAGATTTAATTCTCAGTAGCACGGTATGGAAGGCATAATATTATTTTGTAGCTTATATTGATTTTGTGTTGTATCAAATAATGTTTCAGAGTTTAACTTGAACAAGATAAGCAATACAGTCCAGTGATGTCCTGTATTTTAACACATATCAGTCATTGAAAACCACACTAAATGACAGTACTCTGTGACATGTTTCTTAGGAACATTGTCACTTCCTTTAATTGTATAAGAACACTTGGAAGGGCTGGGCGGTGGTGGCGCACGCCTTTAATCCCAGCACTTGGGAGGCAGAGCCAGGTGAATCTCTGTGAGTTTGAGGCCAGCCTGGGCTACCAAGTGAGTTCCAGGAAAGGCACAAAGCTACATAGAGAAACCCTGTCTCGAAAAACAAAAAAAAAAAAAAAAAAGAACACTTGGAAATATTTTCACAATGATGCACTTGCCTGGTGCATTTCTCAGAACATAGCCTTGTCATTAGAGAAACACATTATTGTAGATATATGGTAAGAAATGTTCATGTGTAGCTACAAATCAGCATGCTGACCCTCAAAAATGCTTCTTAGCATCTTGCTGCTTTAACGGGAATTATAATCAACTAAGCATTCATTTCTCTGCTTTATGTATAAAAAGAAACATTTCTCCACTATGCAGTGACTCTGATTTATCATGGCATTTTAAATAAACAATTCTGCTCCCCGAGAATGTGGATGAGCTATGTATTAGAGACAAATTACAAAATTTACATAGAAATTAGAAACTCCTTTACATCATAAATTTGAAATAGTGTCAAAGGAGAGATCAGCCTTTATTTCTTAAAAGAAAGGAAGTGGAGAGCAGTGTGTCTGTGACAGGCATGGGAGCCTGGTGCCTCTGCACAAGCCAACTCCTTTTACTGATGTTACTCTTTTAGGCAAGTCACACAGGGTAATGGGTTGTCAGTTTCATCATCTGCAAAGTAAGAATAATAAACATCAACTCCTTCCCACCTTTGGTAGTTAATAATATGGTAGTGAACATATTGAAAGTACCTACATCTATCCCAAGCATATACCAACCAAGCTTCAAGTCATGTTTGTTAGAATTACTACTATTCCTATTTCAGGATGATGTTCAAGCTATTGCCAAGCACTATGATGAAAATTTACTCTTAAGTGAATATTTTTTTTCTTAGGCAATACTTGGTGGGGTAAGAAAACATGGATAGTTATGGTGAATCTGGAAAGTAAAATATATGACAAACCATCTACTACTACAGATATTATTTTTGCAAGAGTTATTTCTTTCACAAAAGTAATGACATGGAAAAAATTTAACAGGTAATAAAATAATACTTCATGCTGGGGCATGGTGGCTCATACCTGTAATCCCAATACTACTAAGTCAGAGGCAGGAAGATCTCTGTGATATCAAAGCAATTTTGGTCTAAATAGCCAGTTCTACACTAGCCATGGCTACAGAGTAAAACCACATCTCAATTTTTTTCATTAAGTTTATAGCATAACTGTATTTTAAAAGAAAAAGAGGGTCAGAACAGTAACTCTTTGGGTGATTACTGAGTATCAAGAAGAATTAGTAAAAATGTTTAATGCTTTAAATATTTTAATACTTAAAAATTGATTTTTTAAAAAAAATGAATTTGGGATATTTCTTGAGATGATATTAATTTTTCAAATTTTTCTGGTATCACAACATGTGGATGGCTACTGTTAGAGCTGTGGTGCTAGACAGCACCTGCAAACATCACCCCCAGTGAAGGTGATGATATCCTGAAGGCCCTGGCTGGGGCCACACTCCTGAGGCCACACACTCTGTGCACAGGGTAGGGGCACTGGAGGGACCGACGACACTATCTTAATAAGCTCACTGCTGGGAGTGTGTTTACCAAAATGTAGCAGTACTTCTGTTTTTGACTTCTTAAACAGAACAGTAAGTGGTGCTTGTAACATTCTCATTTTGACCCAGAGTGTATCCGAATCTTTGAAAGTCTCTGACACAGATACCATACACATTAATCACCTTTGGGTTGGACTTAGAGTGAAACGAAACAGAATACAACTCGAGAGGTGGAGGGAGGTGGGAAAGATGGACTTGACGGATGAGGAGGAAATGATGCTCTGAAGCTGTGAGGTGAAAGGAAGGCAGGCTTCCACAAGCAGTCACCTTCTTTCTCACTCCTGCACACCCACATCTCACCGGGATGCAGTCCCCGGACTTTCTACTAATGTAAACATTGCTGGCAAATAGAATTTTCTTTGATTTTCAATATGTAATCATGGAAATGTTTTGGTGTTAATCACTATGTCACAGAGTTTCAAGGTTAAAATCAAACTATGAAGTTTAATGGGAGGTAACTAGAAAAAAAATACAGTCAGGGGGCTAGAGAGATGGCTCAGTGGTTAAGAGCACTGGCTGCTTTTCCAGGGGTCCTAAGTTCAATTCCCCGCACCCACGTGGTGGCTCACAACCATCTATTGTGGGATTTGAAGTCCTCTTCTTCATGCAGGCACATATGTAAGTAGACCACTCATATACATAATTAAATAAATCTTTTTTTAAAGAAAGGAAATTACAGTCAAATTCCTTTAGGACTACAAGACGCTAAGTAGACAAAAGCAGGTCTGCTGCAAAAAGGACTACTGGATTTCAAAAAAATATTGCAAAGCTATAAGAAATAAACTGTATAGTCCTAGAATAAAAGCTGATATAGACTTTGAGAAAAGAACAGATGCCTCAACTGTAAATCCAGGCATTATCAGTCTTTTGATTTTGACAGTGTTATCTGGACCAAAAAAACTGGAATGCTATAAAGTCTCCTGTAAATAGTGCTAGGAAACACAAATGAGAAAAAGTAGGCCCTTATCTCACAGCAAAAGAATAAAAATTGACTCAAATGGATTTATGGTATAAATACAAGAACTGAAACTATAGATAGCAAGTAGAAGATATAAGGGAAATGGGGCTGGAAGGATGGCTCACTTCCAGAGCATGTACTGCTCTTGCAGAGGACTGGAGTTAGGCTCCTAAGACCTACATTGTGTGATTCACAACTGCTTAAAATTCCAGTGATTCTGGCCTTCAGAGGCACACAAGCATACACATGAACACATCCATTGGCATGATTTAAAATAATACAAACACAAATATTTTAGAAAACATATGGGAAATACTTCTTGATATTGATCTAAAAAAGGGTTTAGACAAAGTACAAAGCTTGTAAGGCAAAAAATCAGTAAAGAAAGGGGACAGCTGACAAAATATTTGCAAACCAGACATTTAATAAGGAGTTACTGCCCAAAATTACAAGGAGCTCAACTCAATAGTAAGCGATGGATAACACCATTTGAAAATGGACAGATCTGATTGACAGCTCTCAAAAGATGGCATTGCAAATGGCCAAGAGATGTGTAAAAAGACTGGATATCACTAATCTTAAGAGAAGTGTATTAAAAATCACAATATTGTGCTGCGGGATGTCCTGTATGCTGTAAATATATGTTGCTATGACTGATTGATAAATAAAATGCTGATTGGCCAGTAGCCAGGCAGGAAGGATAGGCGGAACTAGCAGAGAGGAGAACTGGGGGAACAGGAAGGCGGAGTCGGAGAGACGTGGCCAGCCACTGTGAGGAAAAGCATGATGTAAGACACCGGTAAGTCACAAGCCACGTGGCAAAGTATAGATTTATGGAAATGGGTTAATTTAAGATGTAAGAAGAGCTAACAAGAAGCCTGAGCCATTGGGCCATACAGTTTGTAAATAATACCAGTCTCTGTGTGTTTGCTTGGGTCTGAGGGCCGTGGGAGCCAGGCAGGAACAGGATAACTTCAACTACAATAATGTGTCACCTCGTATACAAGAATGGCTATTGTCAGATGGGCAATCTGTAGTAAGCATTGTTAAGAATATGGACAAAAGAGAACCCTGTAGACTGTTGGGGGCAATGCTTAATTAGTACATACATAATAGAGAAACAATATGGAGGATTCTCAAATGACATAGCAATCTTATATTTCCCAAAGGAAAAAAAATCAATGTATTTTGTAGACTCTCTCTCCTAGTCAGGGAAGCCTTTGTTAGATTTCAGCTCAGTGTCCACTAATGAGTGACAGAAGAAAATGTGCATATATAGAATTTAGGACATTCAACTCATAGGCAGAGAAAGTAGACCAGGGCTCACCAGAGGCTGGGCCTGGAGAGGTGGAAAGGGGGAACCAATTGCTCCACAGCAGAGAGAGTTAGAGCTGGATGTGTAGGCTTGAGAGCTTTACTGTGCGACCTGGCTGGTGCAGTAAATGCCACTGTACACTTGGAAAATTGCTGAAAATATTTTAAATCTCATCACAAAAGATAAGTAGACTTAGGGGTACATATACATGGAATACATGGATGAATTATTAATAGCTTAATTTGAACAGTAAATGTGTACATATATTAAAACATCTTATGGTATATTGTAATAATATGCAATTTTTACTTTTCTATTATACCTTAATAAAGATTTGGGGGGAAGGTAGTCACCCGTGTACATAGATGAGGATTAAAAATTAATTAATTAGAAAATGAGTTTAAGTTACTAGAATCTTTCTCCCTTCCCTAAAAAGACTATGATTTATATGTTCTACTCAAGTTTACCTTCACGAAGTTTGCTTTCTTTGATTTAATGTTTGAGGCAGGGTCTGTCAATGTAGCTCAGGCTGGCTTTGAACTTGAGAACCAGCTGTCTCAAATTCCCAAGTGCTTGGATGATGTGACAATATTTGGTTATATACCAAAATTAGGTTTATACATAATCTGGCTATTCGCACAGTTCTTTCACATGGTGAGAGCTAGTGCAGTGTAGGATGTGGGATGAATAAAGAACCCTGTTCTTTACCTGCCATTATTAGTTTAGAAGGATCTTTATCTCAAACCTCAAACAATGTGAAAAACAGCAGTACACTTATTTCAAGAATGACAATCCAGAGGCTGGTGAGATTTCTCAGTGGGTACCATGCTTGCTACCTGAGTTCATACTCCCAGAATCCACATGAAAAGCCAGGAGGAATGCCAACCACGCCGCCCAAGTGATGATCTCCATTGTGAGAGACTAAGTCTCAAGAGAAAACAATAAAATGTAGAGTGAGAAAGGAAGATACTCAACTTTGACTTCTGACCTCCACATGTCCAGGCGTAGATGTGTGTATTTACACACACATATACATACAGCACACACAGACAAGAGTAATGGTAAATGTTCAGGAATACCACCCAACTAATGCACTCTAAGGTTTAGTGCCTAGGCTCAAACATTCTGTGGTTCTTATTTACTGCTTGCTTTGGCCTTTAAAGAGTTGACTGCAGGCAAAATGAGCATTGAGTTTAATATGATATCCTATGTCAAAGTCCTGCCAAATATTGTGAAAAATCCTTTTTGATGAAAACTTAGAACAAAAATTATGATATGAGAAAGATAAAGATAGGCCTTGATATAGATGCTATGAAATATCTCTTATCATGTTAGGGTCCGCTTAACTCTTACACGCCTTTAATCCCAGCACTCTGGAGGCAGAGGCAGGCAGATCTCTGTGAGTTCGAGGCCAGCCTGGGCTACCAAGTGAGCTCCAGGAAAGGCGCAAAGCTACACAGAGAAACTCTGTCTCGAAAAACCAAAAAAAAAAAAAAAAAAAAGGATGATTGCTTATTAACTGCTTCCTGATGCCTTTTTCACCATGTGTTTCCCAGTACATTTCACAAAATCATGACTGTCTGAGAAAGTGTAGTGCTGAATGTGGAAGAGATGCTGAGCTTTCAGCGGGAGGAACTGAACTCTTTTCATGAAAACTCAGGATACAATTAAGACTTATTGTCCTGCCTTTTCTTTTTTATATAAATAATTGAAGAAATTGCCTTCAGTTCAATTGGCAAGACATGAAGGAAGTTAGGCTAACACACATAGGGTTATTCAAACCTGTATAGGTTCTTCAGATCAATTTGACGGTGATTATAAAGGAACTTCTATAACCCTATTTGTACATTTGGGAGCAGAGTAGCTTCAGAAATAGAGAAGAAATAACTCATCTTGTGAGTCTCTCTCATTTATTGTCCTAAATATTTGTCTTTTCCCATATCCTTGCATTTTACAGTTCCCTTGAACCGAGCATGCCGTTGAAACACCACAGAAAAGCTGATGTCTCTTGCACTTAAGCTTCATGAATATTTTACTTTTAAAACTCTACCCTTGGGGTCCTTGCATCACTAGAGCATTATATTCCTTTCTTGATGCATAAATTATCCTAAAAATGCCTCCAATTTCAAGCAAGGTCAGCCTGAAAACAATCAGAAAATCAACAGGACTGATTTAATGCAGTTTGAATACAGAAATATACAAGTTAGGAAAATGACGCTATGTATAATGTGTTGCTTTCTAATATCAGTTACCACTGCTTAAAATTCAGTTTAATAACACATTTTATATAAAATCACTCATTTCGCTTCTCTCTTACATCCATATATATATGTATATATATATATATACACACACACATACACACACACATATATATATACACACACACACACACATATATATATATATATATATACTTTTTTGTGTCCCTGACATGAGGTCACAATAAGGCAGGAGCTTGTGTCCTGCCTTCACCAAACAGATGTCACTGAATACTCTACCGTGGCCACGGAAACCATGGGAAGAGGGTGGGTGTGAGAAGTCTTTTATGAGGAAATGGCTTTGAAGCTAAGTAAGCTCTGAACTATCTGGTCCTGAGGTATGTAGAAGAGAGAAAACAGCAGGAAGGGCGGTGTGTGTTTGAAGAGTGGGCGTGGCCAGCCTGGTTTGAGCAGACTCAGTGAAGCGGAGACAGCTGTGATGAGAGCGGAACTCAAGCAGGGTCAAGGTCTTAGAGTATGTGGAAGCCTTGTTGCGGAAACGGCCCTTGTGCACTCTGAGCGCCACTAAGGAGTTTTACCAGGGAGGTATATAGAATGATTTTCGGTATAAGATGCTATTTCTGTACCTGTAAGGACGCAGCATGTCACACTTTGTGACTGGAAAGAGTAAGGAAAGAAAACAAGATTCAAAAAATAACTGTGACAATGTGAAAGTATACCCAGATGTGACTGTCCATTCTTCTCAGTGGCAACAAGAAATGTACTTACTTTTTCATAATAATGTATTTTAAACAATATTTAAGTAGCATATTGTTACTTAAACTGCAGAACTATAAAACTTGAAGACAATAGAGACTGCCCTGACCAGTGTTTCACATCATGATGGAGGGACCTGATATCCTTTTCGTTTAATATTAATCTTTATCACTCACAAATTTTATTTCATCATATATAAGCATGATATTTATGGAAAACATTCAAATTCTGAGTACTGAGGCTTGCAGCATCACTTCGGTAGCTAGAGCACATCTCTCATCCTTTGGGAAGCCCCATTCTGCTGTCCTCTTTAGATGAAATGTTTGCATTTCGATATAGGAGGGCGACCACACCTTTGTCGATTGACTTAATTAAGCATAGTAGTCTCCTGTTCCTTCATGTTTGCATGAAGAACAGGTTCCCATATACTGGGAAACCATATCTAACAAACCAAGAAAGCTATGGATGGCAACTGTTTAAATAGAAAACAACTTTAAAAATAAGCAAATTGAGTGACACATTTTTTTTCATACTGTAAAGCTATATCTTCTAAAATTTAGAATCCTTTAATTCTGTTCCCTTTGAAAACTAAATTACATGAACTTTTGTCTTTAAAGATATCCCTTATATTTTCCAAATAAGCTTAATTAAGGAGTAATTTGATAAAAGAAAGATTTCTGGTTCAAGGCTTTAAACTGCCTTTGTTTCTTCTCCTGAGACTATTAAAGTTATTGATAAAGTCTAAAACCAGATGAATTCTATAACCCATACTCTATGAAGCCCAAGGAGAAGTTTGGGCCTTGAAAAACCTGGCGCAAAGAAATGTACAAGCTGAAAATGGAACAGAACAGTTTTGAATGAAAATCTCTAGTAGGCACAATTATTACTTTACTTCCAGCCTCTGCTGCTGCCAGGATTTTCATTCAGGTTTTCCTCTAAAGAGAAGCCCCCATACCACCTCTTTGCAGTCCTTAAGCACAAATGGCCCTTCCTAATTAAACCTTTCTACTTTCAAATAAGGCTTGGTGCATTCCAGCATCAGGAAGTTGGAGCCAGGAGGATCAGGAGTTCAAGGTCAACTGCACGAAACCTTGTCTCAAAAAAACAAAACGCAAAGAAAAACCAAACCAATCAAACAAACAACAACAAAGAAAAATAAAGCCTCCCAAATAAACAAAAACCCCAAACCCTTCCACCTTCAGGACATTTGTTGACCCCAGGATAACAGGGGACCTCTGGAGCCAGTCATTGATCTTGCAGACACCCTAACAGGTACTAGAGCCACCAGACATGCGAGAAAAGTATTAAACAAAAGAGAAAAGAAGACACAAGTGAAGCTGACAATCAGCCAAACACACAGTCCATTAAAAATAAACACCGCACCCCTCTAAGCAGTACTAAGGTTCAGGAATTATTCTTTAACAAAATTAAAATCTGGAAATTAAAAGAAAGTAAAAAGGCAGGGACAATTAGGAATTTCAAGCAACTGAGAAAATGTTAACAATTAATACCAATGGTAGAGAGATTTGAAACATACCAATAAAAATAAAACCCCAAAGAGACAAAAAAAGATACATCGAAGGGCAATGTAGAAACATCAGACATTTTCTAACATGAATTTTTTTTAATGAAAGGAAATGAAAAAGAAAAGAAAAATGAAGAAAAGATAGAAGACGAATTGATTGAATTATATCAAAGAATTCCCCGGAGTTTGAGTTTGTATGTCTTAGAAACATCTAGTTACACTGTAAAAGCACAAGAACACTGAAACAATGATCACCAAGTGTATTTTCTTTTACACAAATTTGGGGACATTGGTGTACATCAAAAATAAATAGAACTTACACCCCTTTTCTTTTCTTCAGACAGAGACAAAGTTACTGCGTAGCTTCTTAGGAAACTGTAATGACATACTGGGTGGTTTAAAATTCTGGAAATTTGTTTTCTCAGTTTTGGAGGTACAAGGCAGAAATAGTGGTGTTGCCTGGGCCAGGTCTCTGGAGCTTCAATATTTTTTTTGCCTTGCCATCATTTCTTGGTTGGCTAGATATTTTAGGAATTTCATCTTATACCTGCTTAACTGCAATCCCTAGGAATTTCATCTTTTATATCTGCTTAACTCCAATCCTTATCTTCCTCATCAAAGAGCACTCTCATTGCCTATCTCTGTCTTCACTCAGTGATTGGTTTTCTTATTTGTATATTTATAAACTAATGCATAATATTATATTATTATTATTATAACACATCATGCCCCCCACTGTCCTTCTCTCCTCATCTTCCTCTTCTTTTCCTCCTTCTTCTCATATACCCAGGCTGGCCTCAGATTCATGTCCCAGGTTAGCTTCAGCTGAAAGATCCTCTTCTCCTCAGCCTCCCAAGTGCTAAAGTTGTGGGTGCACCATGATGCCCAAACAATTCTATCCCCCCCATCATCATTTTTAAAGAAAAAAAATAGTAAGAATGTATGTCTGTGTGGAACTATGTGCAGATGAGAGAGTAAAGTCATCAAAGGAGGCAGTCAGATCTTCTAAAGCTGGAGTTGCAGATGGTTGTGAGTCATCCATTGAGGGTGCTGGGAACTGAATTCTGGTTCTCTGCAGGAGCATTCATTACATGCTCTTAACCACTGAGCCATATCTCCAGCTCAAAAACCCATTTTCTTTCTTTTTTAATTAATTAATTAATTAAACTCATTTTCTTAAAGGGCACCAGTTATATTGAATTGGTACCCTCTCCTTCCAAGTTACACTAAATCTTAATAAAATTAGTCAAGGTATGAGCGCAGACTATTTCCAAATAAGATCACATTCTAAAATTCTGAAGGCTAGAACTTCAAAATATATCTTCAGAGATATATTTCAAACTATAATTGACAGACAGGAATATAGCAGACAGAAAAGTAAAGCAATCAAATTGGTATGAGAGTTCTTATTAGTAAAAGTAAGCACTACTCACATAAGCCATCTCTTTAAAGTATGTGTTAGGGGGTGATCATCAACTTTATGTCCTCAATGAAAATGTGTGCATGTGTGTGGATGGGGGCTATCAAATGAGGAGGCTATGGTTACAGTGATTTTGTGAGGTAAGATGAAGACATTTGATTTTGTGAGGTGAGGTGAAACAATTTTAGATATTTAAATTATTAGAAAGTTTTCTTCCAACACAATCATTCTAAGGAAGTAACATGAGTACTTTTATTTCTTTTGAAAAAAATGTGAGAAATTTGTGTGGGCTGAAGAAACAGTATTTCCAAACTGAGAGAAGAATGATAGCTTGGGAGAGACAAAATTTGTCTATAATTGGTTCTTGAGTAAAGAACTTCATGAGGAAGATATATAGAGAACACGAAATTAACAGAATGCACAGAGATTTCAGAGGAAACTTGAGAAGTCTCTTGGTACTAGGTACAAAGAGTGCCATCTAGTCACTATGGCCATAGAAACACTGCCACTGGTTACACATATACATAGTGACGTTGAATCTGACAAGGACTAGTGATCACAAGGAACACATAGTGAACAGCACACCATGTTCATATGATAATGAAATAACGATTCTATAAATATTACTCATTTCTAGTTTAGAATCATCTCATAAATAAATTAACTATGATTACAGATGAACAAATATGTAGACTGTTAAAGCACAAAAGCAATATCATAAGGATTAGATACCAGATCACCGAGCATCTTCATTTTTTATCATGTTTTGCCAAAGTCTCTATCAAAACAAAGAGCAATTGTATTTATAGTCTGCTGTATGTGCAAAGACGACAAAAGTACACAGGCTCATTGAGACATGACAAGTACTATCCTTCCTCACATGTTTACACTCACCGGTCTCTCTGCTTAGAAATGTTCTTCATGTGGTTTGTTCCTACCACACATTCTGATCTGTCCCAGGCTGTGGTTGAGGGAACCACACAAAGAACTGAAAACCAAAGAGAGGTTTTGGGGAAGTATATTGGAAGCTGGATACTACGGGAAGAAAACAAATAATACCTCGCTATATTTTCATCTATCAAAGCAGGAAATCAGAACAAGTAGAATTAACACATCACAAAATAGCGGGTTGTGTAGTGTTTCAAGACATACAGAAAAGATGTGCTATGATAGAATCCACTCATGGAAGTTCACAGGTCAGTTGCTAATTTTTTAGAAATTTTGTAAGCTGGTTAGTAAGCATTACCATTATTAAAAATAGAATTACAGGGATGGAGAGATGGCTCAGTGTTTAAGAGCACTGACTGCTGCTCTTGTAGAGCGGGTTCAATTCCCAACATCCACCTGGCAGCTCACAACTGTCTGTAATTTCAGTTCCAGTGGACCTGATATCCATGGCAAAACACCAATGCACGTAACGTGAAAATAAATAAATTAACCTCCCCAAGAAAGAAAGAAGTTAGGGCAGTCAAGGGAAGAGGTATTCAGCATTAGGAGTTCCCTAACTAGCAGGTGGGACAAAACACCCACACACACAAAAATAAATAAATTAAAATAAATAAAATTACATACATTTATGAATGCAAAGTCAATATATAAACAAGAAATGATAAATACTTGAAATTGTCACTCCCAAATTATTTACTTACATTTTCCTGTCACCCTTACTTTCAGGTTATTCTCTGCATCTGTATGATGGGATGCTATGCAATATTGTGCTGCTACACAATGCCTAAGTGTGTGCACAGTAATGTCAGCCAGGCAGCTTGAAATCAGGATGAGAATATTTATTCCACAAAAAAAAGCCTTCAAGCACTATATACCACAGCTTGATTTATTGTTTTGCATATTGTCTAGACTTAAGCAAGTAATGGAAGACATGCTGATAACGCTGATTAAACTTTAAAGAGTCACACTGAGGTCACCACATTATAAATAGCATGGACAGTCAAGGGATGTTTCCTGCCTGAGAACCAGTCTTTATTGTAGCAATAAAAGTACACCATTGGCGTGCAATTTAGTTTACCAACTCTGAAATGCGAACATTTAAAGTTTGATTTTTACTGATATTTAAATATCAACTAGCATTCATACTGATTGGATAAACTTGGAGAAATAATCATTAATTTAACAATTTTTAACTGCCGACACATGCTAGTTTGAACTGAAAGTTTTATTTTAGAAAACTTTCTGAATATTTTTCGAAATTAAACATGAAGCAGATCCTTAGTTTATTCATCAAAAAGTTGATGGTTTTTATTGTGTCTCAGTCTTAAATTGGGGAGATTATTCTGCAGAGGGGATAATCATTCCCTTGTATCCGTTTATCTGTTATTATATTATATTCGTTTCTGAGGTAGCTTTATACAGCAAGTTACACGCAGAAAACACTGGGAAAACAGAAAAAACTTTGTTCCTTGCAGACTATTGGAAGATTTGCCTGCTTCCCAACATCAGAGAGAAGGCATGATCCTTCAGGGCAAATAGTATTACAAGCTGCTTATCAGGAAAGACGTGGGTTGACTAAGCCTAGGATCCTTCTGTGTTAACCGAAGAGCTTTGCCTTGTCTGTGTGTCATTGGTGTGGGACCCTCATGGAGAGAAAGGACAGGCATCAATGCTGAAATGAACCTTGTGCACAGGCTTCACAGAGAGTTGGTTCCTTGGTCTGTCGTCTGAGAATTTCATGCCTCTTGCCAGTAAACATGAAACCATAAGGCTAACTTCATGGTTTTTAACTAAACTAAAAGTCTTTAACATTAAGCATCCAAAAAAAAAAATCCCCATCAAGTTAAGAAAAATTAAATAAAAAAAATCATATCTTCCTTTTCTAAATATTGCACTGGATAGCATAAATAAATCTCTCCCTTCATTTATTCACTACTACATAGAAGTAGGGAATTAGAACATCATTTTAAAGTGCAGTACTAAGGTGGATAAAGCATTAGTAGTAGAAATTAGTGATGGAAACTGCCCTACAATAGTGGATAAAAAAAGGTTTGAATTGCTTCAACACTTGTCTGAGGCTGCACATTTCAGAAAATCCCCATGCCATGCAGGGAGCTACAGTTCCCTGCAAGTTGATATTAAAGTATAAAAAATGACTATAAATAGAAAGAATAACAACTAAAAAGACACCCCCAAAAGGATGCAAATAAAAAAATTGCTACTATCTCATGACAATATGGTATACAAATCCCTCACTGATAATTCAAGGAAAAGTAAGAAGTGTGATGATATTTACAATAACATCACTATGGCCAGGAGGTAGACAGCTTGAGACTTCATTCAGAATGCGGCAAGATGGGGACTTGAGTGTTACCCTTAGGAGTGGCAACTGGTGAAGTGACCTCGGAAAGTAATTGGCAGCATTCACAGAATGCTCCTCTCCTATTATCAACAGCCTGTTTGCAGGTGTCTGTCCTGGAGAATATTCCACACAGATCCCCGGGCTGAGTGCTACAGTGTTCACTGAAGCATCAGGTATTTTAGTGGAAGAGAAAAACAACCTAATTATCTCTTTGTAGTGCTACAAAAGCAAATAACTGTGATTTATGTGGTTTATTCATGTAATGGGATGTTATAGAATAGTACAAGTAAAAATACTACTTCATGGAGTGACATAAACATGTTGAGAGAGAAAACTTTTAAGATATGGGATATCATTGCTCTGAATTTGAAGCATAAAATATAGTGCAGAAAACTTTTTTAGTAATTATGCAAACGAAATAAAGCTCCCTGTACAGAAATTATTTATATCAACGCATTTTGTGAAAGATGAGGAGAGCAACCAGATGTGGGCTTGCATCTATCTGGAAGTTTCTCTTTCACTAAGGTGAGTGTGAAACATATTGATGAGTGCTTACTCTTGGTAGTAAAGTATGGATATTACATGTTTTTTAAACACTCTCTTTTTTTTAAAAAGTTTTAGAGTGAGACACTTCAATGAAAAAGGTTAAGACGAAAATACTATGCATCACTTTGATGGTTAACACTCATTGTCACTTCACTGCGTTTAGAATCGCCGGCAGAGAGAAACCTCAAGATAAGACTATGAGTGTTTCCACACAGGTTTAACTAAGAAGGGAAGACCCATTGCCAATGTGGATGGCACCATTCCACGGGCTGAGGGCTCAGAGGAGCTAAGGACATTGCTTAGTGGATTAAGTGCTTACCGCAAAAGCGTAAGGACATGAATTTGGATTCCCAGAACTCCCATAAAAGAGAGTGTAGCATGAATCTTAAAAGTTCTTATTAATAAAATCAAACCCGGGCCAGGTATTGGGGTGAACACTGGAAGGTCAGAGAGACAGAATAAGCCACAACTAACCTCACCTGGCCAACTTCTCAGCTGATCTTGTTTCCTCAGACTGGATGCCCCGAGCCCTCATCCAGAATGGGTCTCAGCTGAACTGCTGCTAGAAGCCTGAATGCTTAACCAGCCACATGCTTCTCCAGGCCGCTTCTCCAGGCCAAATGCTTCTAGTTTCTGGTCCTCACGCCTTATATACCTTTCTGCTTTCTACTACCACTCCCTGGGATTAAAGGTGTGGCTTTCTGGGATTAAAGGTGTGTATCACTGTGCCTGGCCGTTTCCAATGTGGCCTTGAACTCACAGAGATCCAGAGGGATTTCTGTCTCTGAAATGCTAGGATTAAAGGCATATGCTACCACTGCCTAACCTCTATGTTTAATATTGTGGCTGTCCTGTTCTCTGACCCCAGATAAGTTTATTAGCATACACAATATTTTGGGGAACACAATACCACCACAAGAGAGCTTCAGCCGTGCTTGCCTGTGGGCTCAGGACTGAAGGAGACAGAAAAGGAAGGATGGCAAAGGCTTGCTGGTCAGTCAGCCTCGCTGAAAAGTCAAGCTGTAGGTTTAGATAGAGATTCAGTTTCAAACAGAAACAAAGACAAGGTGGAGTGCAATAGTGTAGGACACCCAACATTCACTTCTAGCCTCTGCACATGAGTACAGCACTTGCACACACATGTGCACACATACACATAACACACAATAGCTCCCCTAAGCCATTATCTAGGGTCTGTAAAATTGGCTATTATAGCTAGATCCTCTCACAGAGATAATCTTTCCTTTTGCCTTGGGTGCCTAGATGAGTGAATGACTTCCTCCTTTGCCTTGCTATACCACAAATATAAACCCAGGGAGGTCATAACTACTCTTTCATCTGCCTGCTGTCAGAAAACTCCTGTTTCTGCTAAGCTGCCCTGGAGATCAGAGATACTGTAGATTATATTTCTGCTAAGCTGCCCTGGGGATCAGAGATACTGTAGATTATTATACAAGATTGTAAGACCATAGTTATTGCTAATAAAATATTCTTTAAAATAATCACTGCAAGACATGAACTATGTAAGCCAGACAACCTTGTTTTCAAGTGTTAGCAACTAGCACCCTGAGAGAAAATGATCTATGTTTACAACTGCCAGGTATGTGCATGTGTGTATTAGCATATAGCTATACTAGAAAAGCATAACATAATTGAAATTTCTTCTTTTAAAAAAATCAATTAAATGCCAAGAATTAGTAGCAGGTCATAATTTTCAAGGTGAGCACAGAACTCCAGTTCCTAATGCTGGTGGTGATGACTGGCGAGGGAGTTGGTGCTCAGTGTAAGCCTTCACCTGCAGGAAATGTTTATATGTGTAAAAACAAAGAACTAATATTCTGTCATATTTTGTGATATTTTATGGTCAGTTTAGTGGCCCACATAATAGGGATTAAAATTATATTATTTGGAGAGCAGATGCTACATAGAGGTGAGACACTTTCCTATGGTAATCTTCCAAAGAACAGACTAATGGCTTCAGGGCTAGTCTCAAGAGAAGACTGGCATTCCCTTTTAAAACCATTCAGCCTCCCAATGCTGCCTTGGAGGGCTCAAATGATGGTAATGATCTTCAGTGTGTAAGCATTTGTCGGGAAGGAATTAGGTCAAAACCATTCTACATTTCACTTTAGTAATAGAACAGCTCTTGATAGTAGTATTAACTACAGCCAGCTGAGGCAGACCTACCTGGAAGAGCGACCTCCTACATATGTTCACAAATTCTTGGACCACATATAACATGGTGATGCACCCACCTCGAAGGAGAGCCTGTTCTTTGATTATTCCTTATGTGTATAAACTTCCAGTAAGGTCTGTGGTGACCACCAGAGCTGAGTCTAATGCCCTAGATAACACTGTCTGTGGATAGAAGTCTGAAATAGCACAGGGCAGACTCTGCATTATAAGAGATGATGTCATCATTGTTTTTACAAGGACTGATTAATTAATTACTTCAAGACTCTACTTGTGTAAGGCCTCGGTGTCTCTACAAACAAAACAAAAAAAAAAAAAGAAAATGTATTGATTTACAAGTAAACTTCCAGATAAGAAGAAATGAAAAGTAAAAGTTAAAACATATACATAAACGAGAGATAATTCTTGTATCATTCTGCATGATAAGATCAAAGAGTGTGGAAGTCATTTTCTTCAGTAATGTAGCCATTGGCAAGTTGCCTACACACCAGTGAATAACCCTCAGCTCATAATCATGCAATGTTCTTCAATTGAAATTAGTGGGTCTCTCTCTCTCTCTCTCTCTCTCTCTCTCTCTCTCTCTCTCACACACACACACACACACACACAAACACACACACACACAAACACACACACACACACACACACACACACACACACACACACACTGAACGGAAGGGAGCTTGTTGGGAAGTAAGAAGGCAGTAAGAGTAGAAAGTGGGTGAGAGAAGATAGAGTGACTGTCTAGAAGGCATTGCGGGAAGCAAACAGTTTTCTCTGCACTTGCAGCCACACACCCGCCTATGGTGTCCTTGCTCACCCCACTGAATATGAGATGTCTAATCTTTACAGAGCATCAGTGGTGTGAGGCTGGTGCCTAAATAACAGGGTTTCTTTCCATTCCCATTTCAGTTCTCTGAAGGAGAAAATCAGAAAACAATTCTTGAAGTTTGACACTATCATGTTGTTTGAAGGTGCGTGGCGGGGCTGCTGCCTGTATAAGAACAACATGTTGAAGGATTTGTGGGGCTTTGGCATTGTATTAGAGCAGTAAATAAGAAATTCTCTAGGCTCTGCCAATCAAAGAGTACTCAGAAGCCCACAGCATCCCCCTCACCTGGCGGCTGGTGAGGGATGCAGAACCTGCACCCCAGCTCACAGCTGCTGAGTCAGAAAGCACGTTTTCTAAGGTTCTAAAATGATTCATCTCTGCATTAATGATTAAAAGGCTGCTCTGAAATGAGGTAAAGAAAATTTCAGGAGACTTTCTGGAGAATTGTTTACTTCCCCGAGGAACAGATGGCTGGGAGGCCTACTTGTCAGAATCCAAAAAGGCTTAGCGCACCCAGAAGCTAACAGTCAACAGATCATTACCATTGTTATGATCATCAAATGCATTGATGACTGAACTGACCAATTTTCTAGGAAGAAAGCATCTTTTATCAAAGTCAGTGTGGCTGGAGAAATTTCTGTTGCATGTAGTCATGGTCGGTTGTGATAGCTGCACATCAAAAGAGAAGGAGCTGAGCGAGGCTTCTGAGGAGCTGTGATTAATTACCTGGGGAGAGGAAAGGCCCCATGAAGAAAGGCTTCTCATTAGGAATTCCAGTCAGCCTGGAGGCCCAAGAAAACAAGAAAGCTACAATCTGCTTAACCTAGTGAGGCAGTTCTCAAATGGTAGTGTGGAGAGTTTGTACCCTCAAACACATTCCTTTGCCTTCTAATTAATTTATATCTCATAACATGTCTGGTACCGATGTGATAGGTCATTGAAGTATTTTTATGAATATAACATCATAATAAATTTCTTTATGAACAGTGCTCTTATAGATGCTATGGGATCGTGTGTCCCTGTTTCTATATTAATTTTAAAGTAAAACATATGGATTAAGACAGCTCTGGGTGTGAGTTACTGGAATCATGCTTTGATATTCTTTAGAAAAGAGAAGAGCAGCTTAATGACTGGGAGAATATAAGAAAAGACTCAATTTACTCAGAAGTAAGGTAAGATGCCCTAAGATTTAGAGCCAGGTAGAAGCAGGAACTCAAACATTCTGAGATGTAATATTCTCATATTCTCACTCCCCTACCCACCCCCCACCTTCCCTCTCCACCCTCTTCCCCCTTAACTGTATTATCAGAGGGTGGGCTTTGTTTTCTTTCTTTGCCTAAAGCATTGTTTTTTGGTCCAGAGTAAGACAGTTGATGTCTCTTAGTTTTGCTTCCTAGAGCCTCTGCCAGTGAAATAGAGTTGTCATCCCTTCTGTGATCTAAAGTTCAAGGTTTCTGGCAGGTCTTATATTTCACAGTTCCAGGAAGACTCTCTGTGTGGATCACTCAGCTGCCAGCCTGGAGGGGTTTTGTGGGGACACAGCTTTAAGTCTGACTTAAATGGGAAATGAGTAGAGAGTAAAAAGATGGCAATTTTGTAGAAACTTAGTCAAGTGGAAGAAAAAGAAGAACAAATATGCAAGAAGAAAGACCGAGCTGTGGTGGTATTGTGTTCCCCAGAATATTGTGCACCCTAATAAACTTATCTGGGGTCAGAGAACAGAACAGCCACTAGATACAGATGCTAGAAAATGGTGGCACTCATGCCTTTAATCCTAGCATTCCAGAGGCAGAAATCCGTCTGGATCTCTGTGAGTTCAAGGCCACATTGGAAACAGCCAGGCATGGTGACTCATGCTTTTAATCCCAAGAAGTGAGCCTTTAATCCCAGGGAGTGATGGCAGAAGCAGAAAGGTATATAAGGCATGAGGACCAGAAACTAGAAGCATTGGCTGGTTAAGCTTTCAGGCTTTTGAGAAGCAGTTCAGCTGAGATTCATTCTGGATGAGAATTCAGAGGCTTCCAGTCTGAGGAAACAGAATCAGCTGAGGAACTGACGAGGTGAGGAAGCTGTGGCTTGTTCTGCTTCTCTGATCTTCCAGCATTCACCCCAATACCGGGCTTTAGGTTTGATTTTATGAATAAGACCTTTTTAAGATTCCTGCTACACTGAGCTGATGAAATAATGTGGTTCTATTGAATATGTACATGAACTGGTTTTAAAATAGACTTAACACATACTTTTTTTTTCTTCAGAGGAGCAGATATGCATTATCTTTGAAATAATATAAGGCATAACTTTAAACGGGATGCTCTTATTTAAAGTATATAAAAAGGCAGATTATTGCACTACCACACTAAACTTCAGCTTTGTTAAATTGTGCTCCAAGGGAAAATAATAAAACCCAGAGCCTATTAAAATATTTATTATGAAGCAAATGATTAAATGGTCACATACAAGTTCTATATAGTACAGAGGAATAACAGAAATAAAGAATAAGTGGTATGGGGATGTCTTAGTTGCATAGAGTATTTTAAGAAATTCATTGAGCAAATGAATAAACGAATGAATGAATGAACAAATGAATGAATGAGAACAGTACGTGCTACTTGGAGAAAATGATGTTAGTGGTTAGTAACTAGTATTGCAACACAGCATAAAATCACTTGTGAAGAGACCCTCAATGAGGAATCGCCTAGATCAGGTAGGCCTGGGGACATGTCTATGGAAGATTGTGCTCCAAGGGAAAATAATAAAACCCAGAGCCTAGGCAAATGACTAAATGGTCACATGCAAGTTCTATATAGTACAGGGGAATAACATTAATTGATGTGGGAAGACCCATTCTGAAACGGGTGGAGCCATTCACTGGTTTGGGACTCTAACTGAGCACTAAGCATAGATCATAATTTCATTCTTTTATGTAAAACCATATGTATATAACAGTGGTTAACATTAGCACTTAATATATTTCAGGCATTGTTTTGTGCTCTTTATAATACAGAGCTAGTTGCTAGCTGAGCTCTCCTATACTACCAAGTAGTTTTAGGCACTTTTAATGAATTCATTCATATTATCTTTTACAACAGATGATTAAGCCTCATAGTTTGTATCTACTTCCTACCTGCTGATGCGTTTTGCCATTGCAGCTTCTAAATATGGTATCTTTTTATTTGTATGTACATTTCTTCTTTAGATAGTTGTTGAATAGCTATTGTTAGATACTCTTGCAGGCCCTGACACTGTGCTGATTAAAATCCTATATATTATCTTTGAAATATATATTATATACAGAACATAAATTCTGGTAATGACAGAAAATGTCTGTAATAAATTTATCCAGTAGTATTATCATCTTACATGTGGGCAATACTACAAAAAAAAATCAAGGTTTAGAAATCAAAAGTATCAATCTGAGACTGTTGTTTTAAACTGAGTCATGATGTGGGTCCCACCAAAAATGTTAAAGTAGACCAAAGACTTGAAAGAAATGAGGGAAAGAGACAAAGAGATGTCTAGGTGAAGAGTTTCCCAGGGATGCTGTGCAGTTAGTTTGGGTCATCACATCTGTTTCATCTGTGAGGTAGAAAGCCAGGGGCTTGATTTTCTTTACCACATTTAAAGATGCTTGGTGTTAGTGGAGTAGAAATATCAAGCAAGTAGCAGAAGAAATGATTTGGAAAAAATAAGAGGTGGGATGAAAGACAGGTGACAGCATCACTGAAGCTCTTGAAAGAATTTGACTCTGCTCTTGAATGAAAACTGGACAGTTCTCATCACAGAAGAGGCATGAACTGATCTAAGTTTTTAAAAAAAATTGTTATATTTTGTAAGAGTGTGTGTGTGTGTGTGTGTGTGTGTGTGGCAGCAGGGTGTTGGGGGCATTAGTATTATGACATGTATGTGGAGTGGGGAATGAGGACAAAGTTGTAGAGTTCAGTCTCTTCTTCTACCTTTATGTGGATGCTGAGGCTTGAACCTGAAGCGGCCATCTTCTCTTCTTATAACAGGTCTGACTCTAACAGGGCCATTTGTTGTTTGTTTGTTTGTTTTGTTTATTTCTTTGTTTGTTTATTGTTGTTATTGTTTGACACAGACCAGCTTGCTAAGACCTCAGTCCCATATCACCCCACCATCCTATGTTATGTTGATTCATGTTTGGCTTCAATCAGACCCTCGGGAAGCACATCCAGTCTGGTAGCCAATCAGGGTTCTACCTGGCCACAAGCAAGAACTGTTCTTGATATTTTCAGTCAAACAGACCCCTGACACAACAAACAGACTCCTGACACCACAACCACAGTTTCTGACCAGACTTCATGAGCCAATCATAAAATGATTCCTGTACCAGTAAGGGTCAATACCCAATTGCTTCAAAGTACACTTAACCACTGCTGGAATCCCCAATCCTACTTAAAAGGAGCCTCGTGAGCTTCCCTTAGGGTCACCATTTGTCACTGTGTCAGATGGTTGACCTCTTCATGCTGGAATTTTTTATTAAATGCTTTTGCTGATTGCATACATGACGGGTGGTCATTTACAGGACTTCTCGTGAACCCTAAAAGAACTCAGCTGATCAGGTATGCACACTGGATGCTTGTACTCACTCAGCTCCCTCTCTAGACTCCAGATCTAATCATTAAGATGGCTTTCTGGCTGCTCAAACTGAAAGTAGTAGACTAAGGAGTACTGAGGCAGCCATGAGAATGCTCTGCTCTGATACTTAATTTAGTGGAACAAAAAGCTATGGCCATGGATGCTTTGTTCTGATATCCATCACCACCGCCAAATCTTTTCTAATTAACAATTTGGGACAAAGGAAGAAATGAGAGGTGAGAGAGGAGATGTGAACAGCCTTCTAAAAGCATTGCCCACATAAAGCCAGTCATCTTGAAACCAGTTCAAGTATAGCCTGGGCTACAAGGCAGACTCTGTCTCAAAAACCAAACCAAAATATACGGCCTTAATGGAAGTGCATTTGTATGTGGGTGTAAGTAGCAAATTATATAGTGAATATATGTCAAGTCAAACCATGAACAGTGATATTACAGGGAAAGGTGTGCTAAAGAGGGGAGGGCTGAGGCAGGATTCTGCATTATTGTTACACAAATTTCCTCCTAAATTGATTTATATAATAAGATGGCACCAATTATATAATTGATAGATACATTAAAACAGAGAATATATGGTTTAATAAATAGATGAAAATATTTGTTTTAGTATGAGTACATAACAAATCACAAAAGACAGAGCCGGTGGAGGAGTGACCTCCATATTCTAAGAACACTGCAATAGCTCTCCTAGAATCTCCAAGATAAAGCATGGAAGGACTTGAAGCAGAAAGGAAGTTTCTGATCCCTGACTCTGCTCATCTCTGGGGAGTTTGATTTCAGAGAGGAGAGCAAGGAGATGTAAACTTCCCTTGATGGAGAATCACAGGGGCTGCTTAGTGTGCACTGTTTAGATGGTGCTGCAAGCCTGGGTACAAAGGGACACTGGTAGAATTCATATTTGACTTCTTCTTATCCTGGAAAAAGTCTACCTTTATATGGACCACAACTAGTTATGTTCTTTAGTGGATGAGACAAACATTCAGAGAAAATACTACTGAGGTAGTTGTTTGCATCCATCAGTCCTAAAGCATCTAAATTCTATTATCCTTGGATAAAGATTTAACAATAATACTTGATGTGGTCTTCTAGATTCCCAACTCTTTTTTTAACTCTAGTCCAGATACTTCAGAAACTAGTTATTCCCTCACAAATCACTAGCTTTAGCAACTTAGTCTTAATATATTCTATCCATTCTACCCACCCATCTCTCCCTCCCTCCATCCATTCATTCATCATGTATACGTGCTGTGATGATGATTGAAATGAGATGTGGAATCAGGCATGGAAAGTAGAATAAGTCAGTACAAAAGTAAGCGTATGTGCAAGAACTAAGTAAATGCCAAAAGAAATTATACATGTATTAGAGAATTGTCAAAAAGTGTTACATTGGTTTGGACCAGAATAAGGAAGGATAATGAGAAAATCAAAGGACTTGGAAAAGAATGTTTCTGATTTTTTTAAATGTAGTTTCTTTATCATATAACCAAAGGAATGTCTATCAGTGTGTCAACAATGAAAAATGCAAAGGTGAAATTACAAAATCATTACCTGCAAATAGCAGAGTTGTAAACAGCAGTCTTTCCTACAGTATGTGGTTCCTTCTCAAGAAGACAAAAAGGTATCAGAACTTTGAGTCCAGTGGTGTTGTTATCTAATTTGCATTTTAAAAAGAAGAGATTGACTTCAAAAGAACATGCTTGAAAGGAGCAATGCAAAAGAGAACCTAGTTAGGACTTTGTAGCCACCAACTTGGGTGTCTGTTAAACTGGTTCTGAAGCCCAGACTGGAGACAACAGTGGCCTAGACTAGTGAACTGGGGGAAGGACTCAGGATAGATGAAAACGTGCACTAAAAATTGGACACTGGAGACAATGGAAAGAGAAATTTTCAGATAACTTCTGGATATTTTCATCATTAGCTCTATAGATCATTATATTGCTTTCGGAGGTGAAAAATTAAAGATAAATTAGCTGGATCTGAGTTCAAGAAATGATGCTTTATGTTTTGCCCCTCTGACTGAGATGCTTTCTGGACTACCTAATAGAAATCCTAAGTAAGAGATTGGGCAGCCAAACAGAGCAGGAAGCTCTGAGGTTACTTTATTTATTTTGAAGTCACCAACAAATAGAGAGGTGATGTGGAAAGAGTAGTATTTGATAAGACCATGTAGGCAGAGAAGACAGACCTAGAAAAGAAGGGCCTGAGAACTGACTTTCGGAAATGTCAACAATGAAAATTGGAGAAGAGGAAAAACAAGGAAAGGTGAGAGAGAACTAGGTACTAGTTACCTGTAAATTGCTATCCTGGGTCATATTCTGTATTTATTGAATGGATGTAACAGAGATTCTACTTAGATCTCAAAAGGGAAACCACCAAATGAAATGTCTTGAAGTTTCTTATAGGTACAGTTGTGAGTTTAAAGAATCATAATGACATTTGAAGGAATAACTATTAGAAAGTCTACTTTACCAGGATAAATGAATGCTGAATCCACTGCCTTCCGTGGGTCAATCTTGGAGATTTAAGGGCTTTAGAAAGAAGGGATAGCATGCTTGGGATCAAAAGCAGGCAAAGAGGCAGGAAATGTAGTTATAACAGCGGGTAAGTTAATGAAGTAATCTCACATAAATTTCCATTATACTAGTAATAATGTCCTGCCCACTTTATTGCTTGATTTTATAGTATTCCTTTTTAATGTTCTTTTTGCCATAAAAGAGACAGCAAAGCTACAATTCAGGTTAGGTTAACACATTTTATGGATCACAGCAGGGATACAAAGGAAACTGCCGTTTAAATAACTTCTGATAATTCTGCAGGTGGCATCTTGGGGGGAAATTCTTCATAGCCTTGTCTACAATACCATGTTTTCCTCTCAGAGGTATAGCTCCCAAGAGAACTCTTCAATAAATGCCTTACATGTTAATATGTCTCTGAAAAACTGCTATACCAGAGAAATAAGACCTGGGATTCTGCAGTGATTGGCCTTGAATATCAGTTGATTCCATTGAGAGGCACATAGATTAGCAAAGCACAAACCTAAGTGTATCTACAATGGCATGTCCAGAGAGTAGAGGAAAGCAAAATCTCTAACATACTTTAAAGATGCCACCAAAAAGTTCTTAGAGCTGAAAAGCAATTTCAGCAAAGTGACAGAATAGAAAATGAACACACACATAAATCAGTAGCCATCCTGTATACCAATGACAAACACACTAAGAAAGTCATAGAAAAATCGTCCCATTCACAATGCACACACACACACACACACACACACACACACACACACACACACACACTTGCGCACAATAAAATAAAATACTTAAGAATAACCCTAAGAAACAAAAGACCCCTAAGATGAAAATTTAATAGACCAAAGAAAGAAACTTAGGAAGACACTAGAAGATAGAAAGACTTTACAGGTTCATGGATTGGAAAATTATTATTGCAGAAAATGGTCATCTTACCAAAAACAATCTATGCAATCTCCAATAAAATTCCAGGACAATTCTCAAAAAAAAAAAAGTCTCAGGGATTATATGGCAATCTGCTACCCAAAATCCAACATAGACCCAAAGCAATTTCGAACAAAAATAAAACTGAGAAGTATCACAATACCTGATTTCAAACTATACTACAAAGCCATAGTACTAGAAACAGTATGGTACAAGCAAAAAATAATTACAATTGATAGATCAACTAAATAGAATAGAGGACCCTGATATTAATCCACACAAATACAGCAACTGATTTTTAACAAAGACACCGAAAATACACGTTGGAAAAGGGACAGTATGTTTAACAAATAGTATGTGAAGATTTGTGTTTCAACATCCAAAAATAAAGAAAGAAAAAAACAGCAACAGAGTAAAAAACATGTTTAACATTTCTCACCCTATACAAAAATCAACTCCAAATCAATACAGGATATCTTCATAAGACTATGTTGTGGAATAATCTTTTTGTACACTGTGAAGATTTGTCACTCAGATTGGTTTAACAAAAAGCTGAATGGTCAACAGCTAGGTATGATTTTCAGGGCAGAGAGAATGCTGGAAAGAAGAAGCGCAGAGACATGGAGAGTCACCAGTCAGAGACAGAAGAAGCAGGAAAGCAGCATGAGCAGTACAGAGTAAAGGTAATAAAGCCACAAGGCAGAATGTAAATTAATAGAAATGGGTTAATTTAAGGTATAATAAGAGCTAGTTAGAAAGAAGCTTAAGCTATCAGCCCAGCTTTCATAATTAATAATAAGTTTCCATGTAGTGATTTAGGAGATGGTTGGAAGGACAGAAAAATGCACCTACAAGACTATATAGGTGAAGCTGCTTCAGAATAAAGTAAGGGGTAGGTTTCACCTTACAGGCACAGAAATGGACTTCTGACTAGGTCTCCTGTAGTGTAGGAAGACCAACAATCAACAATGGCATCTCAAGAGATTAAAATCTTCTGTACTAGACAGGAGACTGTCAGTTGAGTGAAGAAGGAGCTTACAGAATGGGAGAAAATTGTTGCTATTTAAACAACTGCTAAAAAATTAGTTTGTACAATATACAAAGTAGTTCAAAAACTAAAGAAAAAGAAAAGCAACCCAATTAATAAATGGGCTATGGGATGAACAAAACATTCCTAAAACAAAACATGAAAAAGCTAGTAAACACTTTTTTTAAGTGTTGAACATCTTTAGCCTTCAGGGAAATGCTTCAAGGTGAAAACTATTTCAAAATTCCATCTCACATCCTTCAGAATGGCTAAAATGAGTAATCTACACATGCCAACAAATGCTGGCTGGCCATGGGGGAAGGGGAATGCTTAGTTATCCATTATTGGTGGGAATTTAAAATAGAGCAATTACTGTGGGAAATAATCTGGAGGTTTCAAAAAAACAAAACAAAACAAAACTGTTGTAGAATTTTATTTTAAGGTGTGTTACTTTTGTTTATGCTCTGGAACATTTGTTTAATGATGTGAAGATGTGTTTGATTAAGTAAAATTCACCTGCGGTCAGGAGGCTGAGTCAGCAACTAGCTGACAGAAAGTGGGAGGGAGGAGCCAGGTGGAGAAGGGTTTTTAAGAGGGGTGAGGAGAACCATGAGGGCTTTTTGGAGGACAAGAGCATGGAGAGGAGGTGAGCTACTTGCTCTTCAGCCTCTCTGGGGAGCAGAATTCCACCTTAGCCTTTGAATCTTGAGTTCTGTAGAAGGATAGAGATTTAGTTAAGTTCCCTTAGCTTTGAAAGAGTGAGTGTCTGAGGGAGCAGAATTCCCTCAGGTTGCTGGTAGGTAGCAGTGGAGTTACAGTTGCTGATTCAGGACATCCATGGTGTAAAAGGCAGCAACAGTTTAAAAAGAAGACAACACAAAACCAAGCCAAAACAAAAACTAGTGTGATTGTTTGAGTGAGAATGGTCCACAAAGGTTCATGTAGTTGAATGTTTGGTAGAACTGTTTGGAAAGGCTTAGGGGAACGGACCCCATCAGAGGAGGTGTGTCACTGCCGGTAAGCTTTGAGGTCTCTAAAATCCTACTCCATTCTCAGTTCTCTCTGCCTTGTGCTTGTGGATCAAGAGACAAGCTCTCATTCACTGTTCTAACACTGTACCTACCTGCCTGCTGTCATGCTCCCCATCATGATGATCATGGGGACTCTAACCCTCTGCAACTGGGAGCTACAAATTAACTTTTTGTGTCTTGCCTTCATCATAATGTCTTATTGCAGCAATAGAAAATTAGCTAAGCCAACTAGAAATATAGCTACCATATGATCTAGAATGCTTCGCATATACCCAAAGAATGTGATAACCTATTACAGAGACATTTGCATATCCATGTTCACTGAAGCTCAATTCACAATAGCCAGGAAGTGGAAACAGCTCAGGTGTCCACTAACTGAAGAACGGATAAGGACAATGTGGTACATATATACATGGAATATTACTTGACTGCAAAAATAGAAAGAATAGAAAAAAGAAAGAAGGGAAGAAAGAAAGAAGAAAGAAAGCAAGTAAATCTGGTTTCATTCACCAATGAAAGGAACTAGAAAAATTACACTGACTGAGGTAACTCAGGCCCAATAAGACTAATACTTCATGTTTTCTCTTATATGTGGACCCCAGACTCAAATCTTTTGTTTTGTATGTTTAATCTGGAGTATACATGGAAGACAGGAAATAATAAACCAGCCTTCAGGCATAGGCAACTTAGGGGTCATAAATAGATAGGAGAGAGGAAAATGTAGAGAGGAGTGAAAGATAGAGTTAATTTCAACAGAAACATCCTGCACAGGTAGACAATACTGCTTCTAGAATCATGAGAGGCACTGGTGACATCCAAAACAACATAGAATATTGCCATTGCTTTTGGTTGACCACTATTAGAAGAAGGTAAGATCCTATTGCTGGAGATAGCACTCAATTTGGATACAGGACAATGGGACAGAGAGAAGTCAACCTCAAACTGACCAGGAAACATACACACTCTCTCTCTCCCTTGATCCCTCCCCTGGCTATCTTACATAGTGACAGAGGGTGCTTTGCCGTGTGCTGTGGGAGGAAACACCTCAATGACTGATTGTACCTAGCTAGCACTGGATCCTGGATACTATAAACTAGCAAGGTGATAAGATGTGTCTATTGTTACAAAACTAGCATAGTGGTTTGGATGGTAACCAACAACTTTCTGATGGGATATGAGGCCTGCTCTATAGAAAGGATTGCTATATACCTGGTACTACATACCTAGTCAAAAGCCCGTGACTGTGAGATCATAGACATTAGGGTGGAATCTACAATTTTTGTTTTGCTAAATGGTTATGCTGTGAAACTGAATTATAAGCATCTATGTTTATACTCATAGATTTCTTCTGCTCTCAACTTTGGTCTGAGAAAGATGAGGGATGGAGAATTACTTTCCTTTGGGAATGTGTCTGCTGGTAGGTTGCTCATTCCTCGGTGGATAGCCATATTCCCATGTGCATATGGGCAGCACTGATTGGAATCAGGAGTTATTGCTAACAAAATATTAAATAAAAACAGAAAAAGAGTTGGAGACAAGATGGTGTAGGCTGCCAGAAGGAGTTGGAAGGAGGTAGTGGTAGATAGATATGATCAGTCTACATTTTATAAATACATGAAACTTCCAAAGAATAAGAAATATTATTTATAAAAACAGCAAAAGGTAAAGTATCTCTGACCTAATAAGGGTTTAAGCAATTGAGGAATTTTAAATTGAGTGACTAATTGGGAGGGAGGGAGAATGTAGTAGGTGACATGTAGCAAGAAAAAAATGGTCTGAAGGCTATCGCTTGGTTTCTGCATCTGCTGATTACTCTTCTATGCTTTGTGGCTGCTGTGAGGTGAACATCTTTCCTCTCTCATCACACCACTCTACCATGTGTCTACCTTGCATACGTGTGATGGTTAATCTTGGTTGTCAATTTGACTACATCTGCAATCAACTAAAACCTAAGCATCTGGGCACAACTGTAAAGGACTCAGTTGATTGAATCATTTGAGATGAAAAGATCCACCTTACATCTGGGCCACATCTGCTGGTACCAACCTATACAGTAGGAAATCGAAGAAGGAAGCTTTTGATTCTGCCTGCTTGTCCTTAGTTTCCCTGGCAAGTTCATCTCTCCTGCTGTGGAGGCATTCATTAACTGGGATTAGAACCTGATTCTTTGGGATTCCAACATAGACTAAAGACCAGCTGAGACATCTAGCCCTGTGGACTAAACGACCACTGGGTTTTGGATCTTTTCATGAGGAGACAGCCAGCAGTGGGCTAGCTGGACCACAGCCTGTAAACCACCCTAATAAATCTCTCATATGCATACTAAGACTAATAAAATGGGCTTAAAGGAAGTAGAGCTAATACATTGTGGGCAAAAACTTCTGAAATCATAAAATAAATCTTCTGTCCTTTAGACTTTTTCTCTTAGGCATTTCTCACTGTGGTGATAAAAAGTCAGACTAACATAGATACTCTCCAAATACTAAAGATGCATGATTTAAAACATTATATCCAGGATGATAATAATCAAATTATTTCACATAAATTTCTACTATACCAGGGATAATGTTCTGTCAGATTTGGTGCTTCATTTTTATAGTATTCATTTCTTTATATACACATATTGCTATAAAAAAAAGAGAAAAAAAAGTTATGGCTAACCTTTCTCTTACATGAGAAAGGGAAGAGAGAGAGGAGAGAGAAGACGTACAAGGTCTAGATATTTGTTGGATATTCCAGAATTCTATAATCTTGATGAGTGCCTCTCAGCCCTGGGCATGACTAACATCACTACTTGGCCTCATCTGTGCTGACTTTAAAAGAAATGAGATGATAGATCCCAGCACTTTTGATTCTGTTATGCTGAAGTGCTGTTCTGGTACCTAGATGTGTACAATTCCACAGGGGTTCGCATTCTCAACAGATGAGAGTGACTTTAGAGTTTCAGGTACCCAATCTCACCTCCAGGACCGTACCCTTTTTACTTTCTGACATAAGTCTGTCATCTCATAGCCCAGCAGTAGAATTTCTGCCTTCATTCCAATACTCGCTGTCTTAGTTAGGGTTACTGCTGCCATGATGAAGCACCGTGAATAAAAGAAAAATGAGGAGGAAAGGGTTTATTTGGCCTCCACATCACTGTTCATCATTGCAAGAGCTCAGTACAGGGACTAAGCAGAACATGAACCTGGAGACAGGAGCTGATGCAGAGACCATGGAGGAATACTACTTGCTGGATTGCTCCTCATGGCTTTCTTCGCCTGCTTTCTTATAGAACCCAGGACCACCAGTCTAGGGGTGGCACCACACACAATGGCCCAGACCTTCAACATCAATCATTACTTAAGAAAATGCCCTACAGGCTTACCTATAGCCAGCTCCAATGGAGGTGTTTTCTCAAATGAGGCTCCTTCCTCTCTGATAACTCTAGCTTGTGTCAAGTAGACACAAAACTAGCCAGCACAATGACTCACGTAATTTCTTTTCCAATTTACACTCTTCACTCATCTTTCTGTTTCTGTAATAATGTACAGCGGCCAAGTCAACTTGCAGAGGAAGGAGTTGTTTGGGGCTTAAGGTTCCAGTTCACTGTGGCAGTGTAGAGGCAGCACACAGGCGTGGAACTGGGATGGAATGAAAAGAGCTCAAATCTTGAATTTCAGACACCAGAGTAAAGCAGCAGTGTTGTGAATCCTTAAACTCTCAAAGTCCACCTCCAGTGACACACCTCTTCAAACAAGGTCACACACAGCCCCAAACAGCTCCACCAACTGGGAACCAGTAATTCAAATACACGAGCCTATAGGGGACATTCTCCATCAATCTCCCACATCTACTTAATATTTCATGTTCATTATAAAGCAATCTTTTTCTGACATTCCTTTTGGGACAGCATACTTTAAAGCCTGCCTTTTCTTTACCTGCATTCCATAACAATACAAATATTGTAATTTCCCCCATTTAAATTTATTTTTAACATTATCTGCCACCAATGAATTCCCAAACTGTAAGCTTATAGTTTTTAAAAGAATGCATTGTATATGGAAATGCTCAGTGTTATTTTTTTTCTCGATAGCTCTGTATTTATGATACTAGTTAGGATTTGTAAAAGAGGATTCCTGTTGGAGACATAGTAATGCTCCTTTGCTAAAACAGAAGAAACATGTTCCATTCTTTTATTGGCTGGCTCAAATCATTGGGAAGTTTACAAGCAAATTTATACAAAAAATGTGGAATTGTAAGTCCATTTTCCTGTAAAACTTGAAGTTCTCATGCACAGATTATATGTTCTGCATTTACGAAGAGCATACCTGAAGACAGTAGTAATAGCTTGAGAAATAACATAATTTTCCCCCATTTTCCCCAGGACCTTATGTAGTCCAGGTTTAAGGACCTTAGAATACAGTTGAGAGAGGGTGAACTTGAACTCTTGATCCTCCTGACATCATCCCCCAAATACTGGGGTTACAGGCTTTATCTGCCTGCCATTACACCCAGCTGAGAATTCCCTTCTTAAAATAAATAGTAAAAATGGTCTAGTGCTGAGAATTTAAAATGGAGTTTTGAATAGCCATTGTTCCAATTGTTTACTTACTGTTAATTCAAGAAGTAGACATAAACATCTCCTCCCTACTTGAAGAAACAATGAGAAGGTGATTGTCACCCTAATAGTAAATGTTACCTAGCAGGTACAGTTCCCATGTAACAAAATGATTCACCAAAGTAAAATTCTGCTTGTTCTGTAAAACACATAGGATTCCTTGTCACCAACTGCTGCAACTTCCCAATGACAATGGCAGTGAAAACAGTTTGTGGATAAAGTCCTAAAAATTTATATTTGATACATTGGGAAATTTCCCTGAAGTTCAATGTTATTGGGATTGGAGCAAGCCACTCCAATTTTCTATGGCACAAAGCCATGACATTCTGTCCTGTAAGTCATCCCTGGTCTATTTGTTTGTTTTTTAAACAGCTGTTGACTGGTTCTGTGTCATCAGTTCTGCTGGTTCAGGATTAATTTTCACCATTATCATTGGCAGAACGTGACAGTACAATAAGCCAAGATGACTAAAAACATCGCACGGAAAAAAGCTAAGTAGAATGGGAGAGACTCTCCATGAAACCTAATCCCTCATGAACAGCATATTTAGAAAGTGTCTTCCGGTAATTACATTCAGGTAGCTTGATTTGAAAATGCCAAGTTCACACAATGGTTCATTTAATTCCATCTGCTGTGCAATAATGCATTCTTTAATGGATACATTGATTTAGATGAAAAAAAAATCACCTCTGCTATCAAAAGCTCATTTTCCCTTAGTAATTATAAGATATTATGCCAAGGAGGAAAATATCAAAAATGATCCTGCAATGTTTAATCTATAGAAAGGGAAGGGGAATCAGTGAATTCAGACTTCTCACTGCCCAAATCCCTTTTTAGTCTTGCTGTAGCCTCTCAGGATTTTTTCCCCTTTCCTGGTAAATCATTCTCTGCCATTGTTTACCCCACTTTGCACAGAATTCATGCTGAGCCCTCTTCTTTCTTATGCACACCCTAGAAAACTCAATTCTTTTACTGTCTCCATCATATTGTAGTAAGGAAGTTTTTCTCAAGCCTCTTCATCAAAATTTATTTTCTTAGTTGGATTATCTCAGATTCTTGATTTCTGACCTCCACTTTCCTAAGCCAGCATAATTCCTAACTGCATCCTAAATATTTATCATCATCTTCACATGTAAGTGTAGGTTTCACTGGTCATCAAAGATGCTTCTTTTTGCACTGCAAGATTATTATGGAGATCCAGAACTGGTCAAAACATAGAGAACAACTGATTGCATGGTGCCCACCCCCAATTGATACATCCACAACATAGCTCCTACAACGGAAAGCTCAAGAAGCATCATAGGAGAAGTGGTAAAAAGATTATAAAAGCCAGAGGACATGTGCTGTGTGAATATGTCTTCTAGATATGACAGGGAAGCTGCACCTCGGAAATCTAAAATATGGCTGCCTAAACTAGACTCACACAGTTCCGACATAGTTGATATCCCCATGTCGGTAGGGGAAATCTCATGGGGCTCCATCCCTAGATGAAGTTACAAGTAATTAATGGCTGCTGTGAGAGGGAGAATTGGTATTCCTGAAGCATGAGACTCCTACTCCGTTATCAATTTCCAAGTGACCAGCTCAGAAATCACATATATACATACAAGCAACAAGAAACACACTCAACAGATTATATTTATATATTTATTAATACTCACACAGAGACGCACATCACAACAATGAGGTAACTAACTAGAGGAGAATAATCCATACATTTTAAAGGGTGTGAGGGAGGAGTTAGAGCAGAAATAGGAAATGATGCAATTATATTTTAATCAAATAAAAAATAACAAACTATTTGGTAAATACAATATGTAACTAGTTACCAGTGAGTATTCTAATGTGTTATTTCATTTCAGCTTTCTAAATGTATTAATTTTAGGAGATCCTGGTGCTACAGGCCACACCCAAAGGCCGGACTCTATTCATAGGAGGAAATGAAGTTACTAAGTCTATTCCTTCTGAAATTTTCTGTAGCAAAATATAGTGTCTTTTGAGGTAGTGAGGAAGATAATTGAAGTTTTTCAGGGAAGCTCAATAGTGGAGAGAAGAAAGCCCTACCTAACAGGTAAAGACCCAGGTGTCCGGAGAGCAGTGTCACAGCAGGATGTCATGTGACCACTTAGTGAACAGCAAGACCTTACCAAACCTGCTGGAACTAACACTGTCCTAAGTGTCCTTCGCTTCATTATTTGTTCCTATACCAACTCATGTTGGATTTTTACAGTGACACTTTTGAAAATTCCATGTAAAGCTAGAGAAGAGAATAGATGTTCTCTTAGAATTTACCAACCTACCTTGAGATTATCTGATCTTTCCCCACCCCCTCAGCCCATAAAGAATTGCCACCATAGGTAAACAGCTGCCTCCAGTAGTCATTATTCACTCTGAACTGCTATACTCCCTCCTTGAGTGTATTTTGCTTTGTGATGAAAGATCCCCCTCTGTTCTTTTTATAATAGATGACTGTTTCATTGAATTTTCATTTTATTGTGTGGATAGTGTGCATGCATGTTTGTTTATGAGTCTGCGTTTGTGTGGGTACATGTATATGTGCCAAACTACACATGTAAGTACGGACTACACTTGTAAGTGTATGTGAAAGCTGGAAGTTGACTTTGGATGTTTTCTTTGATTGCTTACAATTTCATCTATTGGGGGTAACATCTCCCAACTGAGCCAAGAACTTGTGTGTTGCTGGAGCGCTTCTCTCCAGCTCCCAAGTCCCACCAGTCTCCAGCTTCCAAGTCCCACCAGTCCCTGGTTCCCTGACTGAACCCATTCATAAAATAAACACACAGACGCTTACATAATTTAAACTGCTTGGCCATTAGCTCAGGCCTATCATTGTCTAGCTCTTATTCTTATATTTAGCCCATTTCTATTAATCTCTACTTTGCCACATGGCTCATGGCTTACCGGTACTTTACATCTTTCTCCTCTCGGCGGCTCCAGCCAGTCTCCCCTCTCACCTTCCTGTTTCCTCTCTTCTCTTCTCTGTTAGTCCCGCCTATACTTCCTGTCTGGCTACCAGCCAATCAGTGCTTTATTGATACAGAGTGATATCCACAGCACTTGTGAATCTAGCTAGCCAACTTTCCCTGAATATTTCACATTCCTGTCTCCCAAGTATTGAGATTACAAGCACTTATATTACTTGCCTGACTTTTAACATGAGGTCTGGGGATCCAAACTCCCATCCTCATGATTGCTGAGCCATCTCCCCAGACCCCCAAATCTTTACTTCACCTCATCTCTGAATTCTTTCTCTGACAGTCCATCACAAGAACCTGGAAACAGAGTAGAAAACTCAATTTTCCTCTTCTCTCTCTCTTTCCTCCTCTCAGTCTTCCTCTCCTCCCCCCCCCCCGTTCCTCTTTCTCTCTCTCTATATATATATAGTTCTCTCTCAGACACCACAGCCCTCTACCATGTCAATAATTTCATTCATTCACTCATTAAATCATTCAATAAATATTTAAGAAGTGCTCACAATGTGTCAAGTACAGTTTTCAATTCTATGAACAAAAACTGACAAAGATTCCCACTTCTAGCTATTATATAGTGTGTCTGTGTGTTGGTGTGGTTGTCTCATGAAGGGAATGACACAATTAGCAATAAGCATAATTAATGTGGAAATTTTATTCTTTGCTAGAGACAAAAAAATTACTTAAAATATTTAGCACAAATTCTGAGAGTGTTTCTATAAAGAATGAGGGCTTTTACAGAAAAAGAATAGAGTGGTGTTCTCCGGTGCTGGGAAAGGTAAATGGGGAGATACTGGCCAGTTGGCATAAACTTTCCATAATAAGATAAGTAAGATCTGGGGGTTCTAATATGTAACATGTTCACCATGGTTAGTGACAATCTGTTTTACTTCACATGTCAATTAAGTTGTTATGCTAATCAACATGCATGTATATTAAACTATTACTTCTTAAACTCATGGCCTTGGAGTGCTAGGTAAGTGCACTATCTATAGTGAGCTAAGTCCTAGCTCCTCTTTGAAGCAATAGCTAAGTTGCTCAGTCTAGCCCTGAATCGGCTATGTATAGCTCAGTCAGGCTTCAAACTCACCGTCCTTCTACCTTCTTTGTGAAAGCAGCAAATAGCATGTTCAGCTGGAAATTTGCCCATTACAATTAAATAAATCCAAGTTAAAAGAAAAAAATGTATAGAAGGTGGGGGGGGGGGTAGTTGCAGTGTTTAGTAAGACAGAACATGACCCATGGAGAAGACAAATCAAAGTATAGGGAAGCAATGAAAGAGCTAACAAAGTTACCAAACTGGTTTTTTTTTTTTTGTTTTTGTTTTGTTTTTCTTTTTGTTTTGTTTGATTTGAGAGAAAAGTCTTTAGATGAGAGAGTTAAGTAAGTATTTTCTTGACCAGTGAGGTATGCCTGTAATAAAGAGACCCAGAATGGAGCCAAATATGTTAGAGATAAGGTATGAAGGAATAAAAGGAAGTGTCACCATATGGCATTTTTTAAGGCATAAGAAACATGTGGGAACTTACTCTTTTGGACTAGCTCCAAAATCCCAGAGTCTTATGATCTTGACTATAGCATCCTGCTAGATGTAGATTGAGGCAAAGCGGCTTAGCAGATATAGTAGGTATGTGCAACTCAGGACTGGCTTCACATCAAGTCAAAAGACCATTAGTAACAGTTCAGTTAACTACCTTTGGTAGTAACTCTAAACCAATTGCTTTCTGAGGCTGTAAGAACTCAGCCTGGGTGCTGGAGAGAGGGCTTTGCTGTGCAGTGTATTTTGCTATTTCAAGACCCTGAGTTCGGTTCCTAGCTCCTTTGCCAAGCTGCTCACATCTGCCCACAACCCATCTCCTTGGGTCTGATATCTCTGGCCTGTACAGGGGCCTGTACTGACATGCACACACCCCTCCACAAACAAATATTAATAATTAAAAATTAAAAATAAATCTTAAAAAAAGGAACTCAAGCTGATTTTAGTTTAACAGTTTCTCCTGTTACTGCGTGAAAGCTTAAGAGATACTTAATTCAAACTCATAAGTGATTATCTTATTAGTCCAAAAATATGTCTCCTCTTTGTGAATTTGGTGTGGATGAATATTCCTCACTAATTCCACACAAAATAATATTTGAGACAGATTTCATTGGTTTGTTATGTGTTGGGAATTTTTTCTTTACTTTGTTAATAAAAATATAAGTTAGACTCACTAAGAAGACTTAAGAGCTGTTGGTAACAATGAATTATATCCTTCTCTTCAGAAGCCAGAAGAAACTAAGCAAGCGTCCTTGTAGATGTATAGAAAAGGCACACTCAGTCATCCCAATATCCTTTATTCCAGAATATTCTGTTCTGTGGCTGACTGCTGTGAGCAAGGCATAGTGACTGTCACTTCAAGCCATTCTTCTGCAGAAGAACCCATTTGAAGCATGGCTGCTGAAGGAGAAAGTCACAGCCGAGAGTGACAGCTCTCTCTGCTCCATTATGTCCCTTTTGAAGCCTGCACAGCTCAGAGATGACAGAATCTAAGGCATTTCAGGAGATGCCAGTGCCTTTCCCTTGTGGATCATTTTCATGTTCCAAATAACATTACATAAACAGAGAATGATATAGATAATAGAGAATTAGGACTTTAAAACAAAATTCTGAACCTTTCCCAGCAAATGATCAACCATCCTATATCTTAGTGACTAAAGTTTCTAATATTGTATTTTTTAATAAGCTATGAAATAACTATTTTAAACTCCAGTTAAATTTTGTATTTGAGCATTGGTCACTGGTTTATATTCTTTTATACAAATTACAGTTATTAATGAAACTCCCATGCTTTCCTATGCACTTGGGCTTTCACTGCATATTTAAATATTAACACAACTGATTAAGATGCAGAAACATGAGTGGCGAAGCTAATGAAAATACTTGGCTCTTGTCTTGTCTTGCTTCTGTATTGTATCATCAAAATTCCAATTAGCAACCTGAGACTACAGCATGACTTCCTACGTGTATTTTAGTTTACTTAAAGAACCTTTGGTGTAAGAGGTTTGGGGAAACGATTACTTTTAGCATTAAATGGAAGCAGATTTGGTTAAGTAATAATTTCTGGTGAATTTGTAAAGGGCATGCTGCCTACACTAATTCAAATTTTACTCCCCTACTCTCAACTTAGGCATTTACAATTAATCAAAAAATTGATGTTCTTTTTTGTTTCAGTCTTGTATCTGCTGGTTCACTTGATTGCTTCATCATGCTAATGAGCTCAAGGTCAAAAGTTTTTGTCCCTGTATGAGCCAGCTGTGCCTGAAGGAAATTTGGTTCTGAAGTTTCAAAACACAGGCCAATTTTCAGTCAAATACTTGCATTGTAAGATAGTGTAAATACATCACCTTGGAGTATAACAAAAACTCAGATTAATCTGCATTCACAGTAATATTGCAGTAGCAAGAGTAGGACAGTGACTGCTTTATTTACATTTTCCCCTCAGTGAGACTGCAGATTGCTTAGGTTCAAGTCCTGTGTACGCTCCGCTGGATAAAGCCAATTAATGAATCAGCACAGAGCAGGAAGCAAGGATGAAGCATAGGAGGATATAGTGTTTGCTTCTGAGACCAGTGAGTGAGAATGAAAGCAGAGAAGATGCATGTCCAAATGCAGTCCCAATTCTTCCAGCTAAAGAAAGTTAATTTCTCACATTCCTACAAGGACCAACTCGTCCTTCTCTTTCTTAGCCAAGATTCTTACAGAACATTTCTTTTCCTATCTGTTTTACTGACTTGTTTCAACCTTCCCAAATCTGTTTTTTGCTTCAACAATTCCAAAGTTCACACTAACAATGGGTTTGCACATTTAGATTATCCTCATAGTGCCTAAACACTCAACAGCATTTAGCCCTGTTAATTGCTCTTTCCTCTTTGCATTAACTCTTATTAACTCCCTTGTTCATTCCTACACATTTCTGAACATATCTCAAACTCTTCCAATGATCAGCTGTCAATCATCAGTTATTAATTGTTGAACTCTCTCAATATTTTGTCCTGGGTTCTTCTTTTTATGTATTCTCCTATTGGATAATCTTAAACAGAAACCTCCATTAATATTTGTCTAAACTATATCCTGATTGTGGTGGTTTGAATAGGTATGGCCCACACAGACTCATGTGTTTAAATGCTTGGCCTATAGGAGTGGTACTATTAGGAGGTGTGGCCTTGTCAGAGTAGGTGTGGCCTTGTTGGAGGACATTTGTAAATGTAGGATTAGGATTTGAGGTCTCATTTATGCTCAAGCTATGCTCAGGATGGGTCAGTCCCTTCCTCTTGCCTGTGGATCAAGATGTAGACCTCTCAGCTACCTCTCCACCACCGTGTCTGCCTGCATGCTGCCTTGGTTCCCACCATGATAATAATGGGCTAAACCTCTGAAAGTAAACCAGCCCCAATTAAATGTTTTCATTTATAAGAGTTGCCATGGACAAGGTGTCTCTTCATAGCAATAGAAACCTAAGAGAGAAGTTAATATCAGGCACTGGTGTAGCTTTATGTTTTCCTGCATCATAGATGAATTTCTGAAACAGTCTTATTAAATAAGAAACACAGAGCCAAATATAGGGGTGAAAACCATAGATATCAGAGTGATAGCCATCAAGTCACCTTAGCTCACCACATCACCATAGCTTCCCAAGAGAACCAGTTTCTTCCTGTCTAACCTGCACCTTTATTGCTTTACTCTTCTGCCTTCTCATTGGCTCTTAACCCAGCCACCTCACTTCCTCGTCACTGCCTGTCTATACAGACCTCCAGGTCTCTATGGTTGGTACTGGGATGAAAGGCATGTTACCATGCTTGGCTGTGTCCTTGAACACAGAGAGGCTCTGCCTGCCATGTGATCAGATTAAGGGCATGTGCCACCACCGCCTGACTTCTATTTATGGCTGGCTATGTCCTCTGATCTCCAGGCAAACTTTATTTATTAACATCCAAATAAAATATCACCACACCGCCCGGTCTGCAGCTAGTCAGCCCCAAGTAAACGCACAGAGGCTTATATTAATTAAAACTGCTCACCCATTAGCTCAGGCCTACCACTGACTAGCTCTTATGTTTAAACTCAGCCTATTTTTGTTGATATTTATTGCCACGTGTTCCATGGCTTTACCTGTGTGCCATTACAATCAGCATTTTATTAAACCATTGTACAACAGCATTATCCCACAGCAGACTGGGGTATTGCTGTGATAGATTTGACCATGTTTTCGTTTGGAGGAATTGGACTTTGGGTTGAGAAAGCAATGAAATACTTTAAGTGCTGCTTAATGAGTCACCCTGGAAGGAATATGGGAGACAGTGGTGCTGAGGGTGATTTGAACTTTAGGGGCCTGCCTCAAGACTTTCAGTGGAGAAGAATTTTAGTATATTGCCTAGAGATAATTCTTGCGATATTTTGGTGAAGAATGTGGCTGCTTTTCCCCCTTATCCAAATAGTTTGCATGAGGCTAAAGTAAAGGGATTTAGATTAATTCCATTGACAGAGGAAATCTCAAAATAGCCTAGTATAGACTCTGCTGTGTGGTTATTAGTGTTAGCTCTAATGAAGATTTATAATGAAAAGGAGCAAGCTGAGCAAGTAAAAAGACAAAATATACAATTTGAGGAGAAGAGGGGCGCCAGAAAGTGGAATGGAGCAAGATCCTGTGTTTAAGAAGATAAACAGATGAAGAAATGTAATAAAGGGAGTGGTGACCTCAGGGAAAGATCCCACCCAAATAACCTTCCAGTTTGTGAAAAGAGATTAAAGAAAAGCTTAGGTCCAAGCATGGTGGTGCATACATTTAATCCCAGTACTCAGAAGGCAGAGGCTGGCAGATTTTTGAGTTTGAAGCCAGCCTGGTCTACAGATTGTGTCTATAGACAGTGAAGGAAAGTATCAAAACCAGAAAGCTGATAAAGATACAATTGAACAAGTGGGGCATATTCCAGCCCCAGCAAGCAACAGAACTTGGCAGCTTCAGCCATATGGTTCCAACTTTAGAGTCAAGGACAGAAAAAAGGGGTTATGGAATCTCCCTCTATGACTAAGGATATCTACTTGGGCCAGACATGTATCAGGGGTATCCCTGAATGGAGGCCTAGAGAGACCATTGTGTGAAGTTGTGCAGGTAAAGCCTGTATTACCTTGGAGACCCCAAGATGTTAGAGATGCCAGAGCTATGTGATATGTGCCAAGAAAATTGCTAGAAGGGGTGGAACAATCCCAAGACAAAGAAGTATGTTTCAGTGAGCAAAGCTGAAAGGAGTGGGAGATCTGAAGAGTGCTTCAACATCAGACATGGAGATACAGAACTTGGAGTTTTCCCTGCTGGTTTTTGGTCTTGCTTTGTTCCAGTATTCCCCCACTGTTAACTTTTTCTTCCATTTTGGAACAGTAATATATTCCTGTGCCATTATATGTTGGAAGTATGTGATTTTTTTTTTTATTTTGATTTTCTAAGGGACTACAGGAAAAAGATTTCATGAATCTCAGAAGAGATTTTGAACTTTGGACTTTTAAACATTGTTGAGACTGTGATAGACTTTTAAGGTTGGACTAAATACATTTTACTTTATGTTATGGCTACAAGCCTATGGGGGCCAGGAAATGGAAAGTGGTGGTTTGAATAGGTATGGCCCCCATAGACTCATGTATTTGAATATTTGGCCTATCAGGAGTGGCACTATTAGGAGGTGTGGCCTTGTTGGAGGAAGGGTGGTCTTGTTGGAGGAAGTGTGTCAAAGTGGGGCAGGCTTCAAGGCCTTATATAAGCTCAAGCTACACCCAGTATGGGTCAATTCACTTATTGTAGCCTGCAGATAAAGATGCAGAACTCTCAGCTACTTCTCCAGCACATGCTGCCTTACTTCCTGCCATAATGATAATGGACTAAACCTCTGAAACTGTAACCCAACCCCAGTTAAATGTTTTCATTTATAAGAATTGCCATGGTCATGGTGTTTCTTCACAGCAAGAGAAACCCTAACTAAGACCATAATTACACCTAAAGTGTGTACTGTCACTCTGAACTGCAAGTTTTGTTTATCCAAAACATGCCTTTGGATACTTGAAAAGCTCTCGCTGAGTATTGGTGTACAGGAAGTTCAATGACAATGTGGGAAATTCAACAGATACAATTCAACTTATTATGACCAAATTAAAGGATTTTCTACACAAACCTGTTTATCTTTCAGTATTCTCTATTTTAATAAACCTACCCATCTACCTTTCTTTGAAAACAAAAAAACTTATGGGCCTCTCCCTTTAACAATACCTTACCACTCTAGAAACTAAAAGCTGAATAAACTGACTAGATAAAGATGGCAGTGCATATTATGTTCTAGTGTATCATCCCCTACATTGTGTGATGTCAGGAGTAGAAAAAGAAATGTCAGGGAGACAGTGTGTGCTCAGGAGCAAGGAGACTATACATTTTCTAAAAAGTAATTACAAGCAATAATATAACCAGACACCCATCAACTTTTCATTACAACACATTAATTATACAATGATTTCATTAACAAATATTTTTCATAGAAAGAGAGGCAGGTTATCACCTGTCCCATAGTTGCTTTTCTGTTTTTTTTTTTTGTTTTTTTTTTTTACTTTACGCAACGTAATTTGCTCATTGTATCTTTAAAGGTGGTAACCTTGCCACAAAGAGAGCTGCCACTTGAAAGCTTAAGCTATGTGGATTGAGGAACCTGCCTGATTCCATTTTGAAATCAGGAGTCATTATGCTGTATTTTTAAAAGTAAGTTTCCATTTACTGTAAGAGCTGAGTATCTGTTTTTAAGTCTCTTTTTCCTGGATCCTGATCTCCCCCAACCCATAACCTTGACTTGTGTTTGAGAACACTCAAACCCTCCCTAGTCACATGGTGACCACATGGTGATGGCTGTTGTTTTTTGTTTTTGTTTTGTTTTTGTACCTCCTTCCTTAATTTCAATGTCTTGCTTCTGTAAACCTGATTTGTAATTACTTGTGATTTTACTCCTTAAAAGGGCCCTAAGAACTAGGCTCAGGACTGCTCTCTTTAATCCAGTTTAGGAAGCAGTCACAGGCCAGCTCTTGGGTACACCCTAGTAAAAATCAAGCTCGCTTCAAATTTGGCTCAAAACAGTGGTGGTGGTCTTATTCTCACTTGGTGGGATTAACAGGATCACATATCTCAGTTCAAACGCAGTAACTAACTCTAGAATTGATGGTTAACTTTCATCCTTTGGAAGAGAAGTCTAGCAACTTTGGGGTTCTCTTGAATCAGACCTCTAGTTTAATTCAACAAATATTTATTCATCACAATTATATGCCAGCTTCTACTCTAGAAATTGAAGAAACTACATCGAACACAAAAGAAGATAGATTGCCTTCAAAGAGCTTTGAACCCCTATGAGAGTAGTCAACAGACATGGTAAGTAAATACTAGATCCGTGTGTGCACATGCATATAGCTTGGTAAATAAAACATGTAGTATGCTAATGTGAGAAAATAAAGCAGAGGATGAGGAAAGGTGACATATGCGTAGAGCAGAAAACTAGACTTTTCAGATAGAGTGGACATTTAAAAAAAAACTGTTTGCAGCTGGGTAAACTACTTTATCTATTTTAGACATAACTGTCATCACTCCCAAGAATTCTTGAAGTTGTGCATGTTTCAAAATTCTTTGAATAGGGAATATTTTATAATGAAATTGTTTTCATTTCGTGACACAGGAAAGGAAGCTAGGCATCAGCTATCTAGGTTATAAGAAGAATTTCTGACAAAAAGTGTTATTTCATGGGTAACATTTGTTTTTATATACATTTCAGGGAAGTCTAGTTTTCAATAAATTTCCCCAAATTATTCACAAACTTGGCATTTTTATTGTATTCTTACTATTTTCCCCTCACATCACTGCCTTTCTCCACTATGTAAATTTATTCAACTCTAGTTTTAGACGTTAGAAATTGTTTAGCAGTGTACAGGAAACACAGACTTCCTTGTTTTCATTAAATAAGGAATGTTGAAGCTGTCTGCTTCTTGTGAGTTTACAATTTGCATAAGAAGGAACAGTGGCCTGTTCCTGGAAATGTTTCAATCAGCCAGGATCAACACTGAAAAAAGAATGCTGTTCTATCAAGCCCTTCATTTTCATGGAAATGAATGTGAACTCTGGAAACAAGAACAGAATTGCTTTCCAACTCTAATAGGTTCACAAGTCATGCCAGCCAGTTCTGGTGGCACAAAACTCGACTTAGATCACACACACACACACACACACACACACACACACACACACACACGCACGCACGCACATGTGTGCTCACACTGCAGTCTAAGAAGGTCTTTGCCAAAGTTCTTGTAAACAAATGACCATCTAAACAGATTGTTTCTAATACTGGAAATGGGCTTGCAGAATAGCTAATGGATCTTATCAGATCACTATAACCTAGGTAGTGAAGAATCTACTTTATTATGTTGTTTTCATTATTCTGTCTGTTAAATAACCTGTGAAATGGGAATATCTTCAAGGTTTTGGCTCAAATGGAACAATTATCCTTGACATTGCAGAATGAAGCTTTAACACTATAATGAATTACCAGTGAGCTCTGCTTCACAGATAGGACATTACTTTGAAAACAAAAATCTCTAACAAGGAAAGCAAAGTTGCAAGATATCAGAAAGTAATTAGTATAACGCACTTGTAAATTTATATTCGCAAAACTAATTTGAAAAAAATGACATCTGCAGTGACAGCTGAGGATGAAATCAGGTAGGGCCCCTGTTTCCTGTGAGCGTTCTTCAGTGCATAAGAGCAATAAAAAGTGGTTTGTATTAACACTAAGATGCAGAATATTTTGAATGAAATAATTGACAACTTAAAAGGATGAGAGTTATCATTTAATTTAAATTGTATTTAAAAGTAAACTAAATATCCTGTTCTCAGGTTAAAATACAATGGGTTGTAGAACCTGTATCAAGATTTGTAGAAGCAGCAACCACACAGTAGAGCTTTAGGAGAGGCAGGAAACAATGTGAGGCAAACAACAACTTAAACAGGGAACTGCCGGGCGTTGGTGGCGCACGCCTTTAATCCCAGCACTCGGGAGGCAGAGCCAGGCAGATCTCTGTGAGTTTGAGGCCAGCCTGAGCTACCAAGTGAGCTCCAGGAAAGGCACAAAGCTACACAGAGAAACCCTGTCTCAAAAGACCAAAAAAAAAAAAAAAAAAAAAACAAGGAACTACTGGGCTGTGAAGGAATATAAATTTTAAGTTGATTTCAAATAAGGAGGGCATACATGCCAAGAGAACACTAAGATACTAAAGTGGTTCGCTGAATGTTTCCCATGTGAAAGAGCTGTAATATCATTTCTTCTTCCTGGAAATATGCATTTTTATCACACGTAAAAGATAAAAATCTCTCTTTAAACATCTACCAACTCAGAATGTTCTTACTTGTGATTCACAAAGACAGTATGAGAATTTAAATAAACAAAGTCAAACTGTCACAAATTCATTACATTGGATTTGCAACACATCTATATTGAATCCAATACGTAAGTGCTTTTATTCTGAAATGAGAGCCATTTGGAAAATAGGATTTGTTGACCAATAGGCTGACTTACAATACTTAGAGGATAGGGTGTTAGTCACAACACAGGGATTCTGAGCCAAAAACATACCTCATGGTCTATATTCTAAGAAACAGGTTTTTTTTTTTTCTTTTTAATTTCAAATTTCACTATACAAAATTTAAAACTTCATTGCGCTTCCGCCAAAATCACTGGTTTGGAAAACAAATACTAACAGAAAACAAGAACTGTTAACCTTGCAAAAAGGAAAATTAACCTGCCTGCATGATATACTGGTGTAATAGTAACACAAATGTTTTAGAAGTATTCATCTATTCTCTGACTGGATTTGAGGCCCATTTCACAAGATGCAACCCATGCCCGACACTGCTCAGATGGCCAAGAACCTGAGTTTAGACAGGACATAGGTATAGGGGAAAACCAAATATTATTGTTCTGTTAAAGGAGCATGACAATAAAATGAATTTTAACAACATTCTTCTATACCTACAGACCATTGCCATATCTACCCATCATCAGCGAAGCTTTTTGCGGAAGATGGGAACTAATGCAGAGACCCACAACTGGCCTGTGAGTGAGATACTTTGGAATACTATGTCCTAAATGCCCTAAATGTGATGTCTTCATCAAACCCCTCCTCTGTGGTTCAGGGTGCTATGGAGAAGAGGAGGCAGGAAGACTGTGAGAGCCAGAGGAGATGGATGACACCAAGGAAAGAGTATCTTCCCAACACAACAGGACTGATGCACATAGTAACTCAGAGACTGTGGCAGCATGCACCACCTGCAGAGGTTCAAGTCAGATAGAGTCCCAGCACTGAGAGAGAGAGAGAGAGAGAGAGGACACTATCTCTCATCCCTAAGCAGAGGCTAGCTCCAATTAACACCTGCTTACAAAGTAAGAATTTGTTCTCTTCAATGGAGTTTCTCTTCAATATGTTAACCACACTCAAGGGCAGGCCCCATACCCAGCATTAGATGGCCAACAAAAAATGAACTCAATGGCATTTTTGTAGACAGTTTTTCTCATATTGCTTTGTGTGGGCTTTTATTTATTTATGTATTTATTTATTTATTTATCTATCTATTTATTTATTTATTTATTTATTTATCTATCTATTTATTTATTTATTTATT